>NETT01000060.1:42585-67628 GCA_003449175.1 Ceratocystis smalleyi | reverse complement strand
CCGGACCCCCGCCAAGCTGTCGTCTAACCCGCCCCGTTTCCTCTTCCTCCCCCGCCCCCCCCCCATCCAGGCGTCGGCTCCGACTTCCTCGTCAAGGTTCTCAATGCCAGTCGCAACTGGTGTCTTGTAGTCGCCAGTGCTGTCTTTTCGCTCGCCCAGCTCAGCGCGCTATACATAAGCAACCCGCATCTACTCGGCCTCGTCTCGGGCCTCTCGGGCCTTGGCTACGGCTTTCTTTTCGGTGTCTATCCGTCCATTGTGGCTGAGAGTTTTGGTATCCACGGACTCAGCCAGAACTGGGGCGTCATGACGCTTGCGCCTGTGGCCTCGGGCAATGTGTTCAACATGTTCTACGGTATGGTTTACGACGCACATAGTGCGCGTGAGGATGATGGCTTGAATGTGTGTGCCGACGGGCTGTCATGCTACCGCGACGCGTACAAGCTGACACTTGGGGCATGTGTCATAGGCCTAGTGCTCACAACACTGGTAGTTCGACAGGAACACAGGATGGGCAGCAAGGAGTCCAAGGGCCGGACAGTCGAATAGGACGGGGATTCTCGCTCGTTTATTGTTTCGGCGTTTTGATGTGTGTGTGTGTGTGTGTGTGTTTGGTTTTGTTTTCGTCAATAGCATCACATGTTTCTCAGTGTTTCTCCTAACTTTGCAAAATCAGAATCAAACGACGCAGGCCAGGTGTCAAAACTGGCGACATTGGAATTAACCGTCTCCTCGTCTCTTCACTACAGTATAAAACGTGACTGGGTATACATATTATCAAGGATATGGGAATAGAATAGAATATAGCAAGAAAGACGAGAAAAGACCGTGGGAACAACCTCCACAGTCCACAGAATACGCAGGACAGAATAAGAGCAGCAGAGCAAGGAAGGCTATGAAGAATAACAAGAACAAAACAGCCGCCCCCCTCCCCCTCCCCACCGGTACACAGGAGGTATTAGAAAAGAGGTGTGCGCAGAAACAGAGTATGCAAGAGGGGAAAGGAGACAAAGGAGACAGGGAAGAAAAAAAGGAGCCCGCGAGATCAGAGAGGCTAAGCCGATGTGCTAACGCCAAAAGCTCAGGACAAGGAAAAAGCATGATGAGTCGTAATCGTTGAGGAGCAAAGGGGAAATAGAAAGAAGAAAAGAAAAAGAACATAGAATAGGTCAAGAAGGAAATGACATAGAAGAAAGGGAACCGAAGCAAGAGAAACAGAAACAGAAACAGTTCTTACGGCGTCTTGCCCCGTTTACGACTCCCGCTTCTGCTTCCACTCGCATTCCCACTACCACCACAACTGCCAATACCGCTTCCTGCTCCATCAAATGCCGCTGCCATATTTGACAATGGTACCGAATCCGAAAAGTATGTCACAACTACCAGCCACAGACATATGATGTTGACGAGATAATGCAGCAGATAAGCATACGACACGCCATATACGGCAGCAAAAATGCCAGTGCCGGCAAACAGCAAGCCGGTAATGATACGCTGCAGGTTGTTGCGCTGTGGGTTCGTGGCACGGGGTATCATGGCCATGGTGCGCAGCTGCTCCACAAGCAGCACAAAGCCAACGACCGAGAGCATGTTGTGGTTGGACGAAAAGGGCGTCAGCCAGTAGTGCACCATGAGGTTGCGTGCCCATACCACAAACACGGGCAGGTTTATGGGTAGCACCCACAGCATCAACAGAAGGATGGTGTGGCAGTAGTTGTGGAAGTTGGCGCTGCTTGATCCAGTCGGTGAGGGCGTGCTCTCTGATGCCTGACGCAGCGCCCGCACTGTTGTCGACAGCTGCACGATACATGCCACCAAGTAGGCAAACTGGTAGGGGATAAATGTCCATACCAGAAACAGCGATACTGCGGTGACTGCCAGCCGCGACTTGGGCGGTACCTCGGTGGGAAACAAAGGCAGTGCCGTCACTACTCGCATATACGCCAAGTTTAGAAGCCTTGTGAGCAATAGAGTCACATAATGCAGAGCAACGCAAACGCCAATGCATATAACCCCAATCAGCGGAATCAAATACCAAAAGAATAGGTCCGATGTGCCAATCAGCAAGTCAATACGATTTGAGCTTAGCATCGGCGCCAGAGTTCCGTTGTGACTCTGCCAGGCACCTGAGTCCGAAGACATAGTAGCAGGAGCTTCATCCCCATGGAAAAGCCATAGTAGCCCAAAGCATGTTGCCAGAAGCCATGGCAGCCGGCTTCTAAAGCACATGTCCAAGGCTTGGAGGAAGGCGACGAACTCGCCAGTATCGTTGTAGATGCTGAACTGGCACATCATCGTCAATGCCACAATAGCCAGCGGCACTGCTGCAAACACTGTGCGGTAGCGCATATACATCTGGCCCAGGCTGCCAAGCACGTCCAGCTGAATATCCACTCTCACCTGGCTAGCGCAAGTCGGATCAACCCACAGCTGCAAGCTCAGTCCGGCAGCAACAGGGCTACGGCTGGTCAGAGAGGAAACATAGGGCGATTGGCCATGAAGATGAATGTCCATTTTGCCAGCATTAACGTGGAACTTTGACTCGTAGGGTTGGGTGGTGTACTGGCGAACTAATGGGGCAAAAAGAGCGTCATGTTCCTGCTTGTCGCACTTGGGGCCCGTAATCTCAGCCCTGAAAGCCAAAAGACCGGAATATATGGCCGGTATCTTGATCTCACTGACCGTAGGTCGAGTAGCTGGGAGATAAGCCGTAACCCCAAACATAGCAAGTCGGCCAATACTGGCATCCTTGATCCGGATGGACTTTGAGTCATCGGTGAATTCGGCCAGCACCAGGTTGCGGCTTGGCGACGAGGCCTTGTCAACAACGGCAATGAATTGGTGTTCGGAAAGAGAGTCCAAGTAATATTCCAAGTATGAGAACATGGGCTGTGCATTGTCGTAGTCCATGTAAAACGGCTGATGCAGGTCTTTGGTAGAAGCAGGCAAAAGAACAACGTCTGGTGTAGCGCTTCTACAAGCCAGCCTTGTGGACCCCTGGGCACCGCCAGAAAGATCAATGGTCCAGGCAAAGATAGGCCCGGTATGGCCAGGTTGTATGGGATGGACGCTACATAAGAATACTTCGAGTCTTCCATGTTCGCCAGGACTATCCAGTTTCGCATCCGTCATAAAGTTGAACCGGGATCCACGGGCCGACAAATGTGTGGGAACAGGCAGAAGCCAGGCGCGAGGCTCGGGGGTAGTGCCAAGATTGTGCACAACAAGACGCTCTTCGGGAGAAGAAATAAAGGTTGAGTTGTCACCGATGGTCAGAAGAGTGGTAGGCTCCCGGGAAGGTGCCTGCTTCTCGGCATCGTGTTCCATTCCCGTCAAGAACCACTTGCGAAATACACGCATACGCTCGGCCCTTGGTTTTGTCTGAGAGGCTCTGTGGACGTCAACAACTTCGTACAATGCCTTGGTGACAACCTTACGGAACTGGTCGCACCACAAAATAGCTTGGTGATCCATGCTTGTCCAGACAGTTGGTATACCGGTGGTAAAGACAGTAAACCCGTGAGTCTCTGGCACCAGTGTTTCAATGCTAGAATAGTCAGACGGCACAACAGTGTCAAGGCTACCACCAGCTACAGACACCAAAGTGACGTGCCACAAAGGGTTGTCAATGGCCCATTTCTGCGAGTAAGCCCAGCGCCAGTAGGCATTCATATCGTCATATACCGACACAATGTTGCCGTCAAACGAGACGGGTGGTTGTGAATGGGGTGCTGCCATAGTCAGGATAGTATTGATAGAATTGTACTGGTAGTTTGGGCGCAAAAGCATTGTGCGGGCAACTACGCCGCCCATCGAATGGCCAAGGATGACGACCGAGGTAGGGTCAGGTAGCTCCTTGTCTCTGGCGTTAAGGGAAGGGTCCATGTAAAGTGAGAGGATAAATCGAATGGCTTCATTGAGATACTCTGCCTGGTCGAGCAATGTCTGGCCATGGAAGGCAGTGAAGTCCTCATTGAAATCGACCGTGAAAATGTCCAGGGGGCGGATTCCGCGCTTAGCAGCGTCCTCGTCATTTGCGATCACATCATTGTAGTAGGTAGCCGCCTCTGCGGCGATAGGACGGACTTGTTTGTAGCTGCCTGCATTTCCGGGAATAAAAAGAACAGGAGTGCCCTTGAGAACGGCCTGCGTCAGGGAGAAAAGAGGTTACCTTGTGTTAGCCTGGGACATCACATAAGGGAAGAAATAGTAAGAAAGGAAAGAGGAAAAACTATGATATAGCAGCACATTGTGACATATGAAGCAACATGTGACAGTACATCATCGTATAGCACGCACCCTGTTTTGGTCGTCTATGAGACCTTCACGATAAAGATACAGGGAGTACTTGGTAGCAAAACGCGTGTGTTCGGTATCAAAGTCATCGAACTTGAAGTATCCTGGCCTCATAAACGACATTCGGCATCCTTTGGCGTCTAGTTGGCGAGTGGTGGTTGAGTAAAGAATAGTAAGCAAGATGGCAAGCCCCAAGCCAGATATCAGCATCATCAGCTTGGTGATGGAGGCTGGGCCATGAAGGCGCAGCCGGGTGTTCGTGGACACGGGCAGGTTGAGGGGAGGCTGCGCTTGGCCATCTGCCGCAAGTTTCTCACTGTGACTGGGAGTCTTGGTGGGGGAGCGGCTGTCAGCAGCAATGATGGCGGGTAGCTTTTTAGTATGTGAATAGAGGTCGGGTAATGCTAATGCTGCTGACGGACTCAGAGGCACAGTGGATGTGGTCGTCGAAATTAGAGGGGCCAAAGCGGGCGAATGCTTCCCCGTACTAGAGAGAGCCAGAGAATCGTCGGTGGCAGACCGGTCAGAGTCTCTGTGCGTGTAGTTAGCAGAGCGACGGCTGCGGGTCGAGGACGGGCGAGCGGCAGCAGTAGATGTAGTGGTATCGGTGTTTGAGGTAGAGATGGCCGGGAGGTGGCTGTAATTCCGTTTCGGGGTGGGAGAGGAGCTGTGTGTAGGATGGACAGCATTGGCATTGGAGGGAATAGCTACAGGTGTGATGGATACTGTTCGAGCAGACTTCGAGTATGTGTTTTGTTGGCTGCAGTTGCTTGTGGAGTTTGTTGCGGTGGCAGTGTCGCTGTCGCAAGTTTTGCTTTTGCTGGCGATGGTATTTAACTTGGTACTGTGAGTGTCTGGGGGTGTCGATACTAGAGAAATGGTCTCAATGGGATGTTTCCCATCGTCCTGCGACGACGATTCCGAGGACGGTTTTTTCATGAGGGCCAAGAGCAAGAATATAGGATATAAAGGGGGGTGGAGAGGAACAAGAGAGGAAAATCGTCGCGCTGTAGGAGACAAGCAATCAACAGCGGCCGCTACAGCACATCCAAGCAGGAGCAGTAGGGAGCGGCATAGAAGAAAAAGCACAGTCGGTGTCTATATGAGCCAGCTTTTTTTTTCTTTTTCAGAGACTTTGCAGCCAGGCAGGAAACAAACGGGATAAAACGACAGAAGACTTTGGCCAGTGTTAGACGTGACTATCTTCTCATAGAGCTATAATGGGGTGGGTATTGGGGGATTTTTTTTTCTTTTTCTCTTTCTTTTCCTCGTTCTTTTTCTCGTTCTTTTGCTTCTGCTCCTCGGCCGCTTTAGCTACTTGGCTCTTGTGGTTGACTCTATAATGCCGGCTTCTCTGTTATAATGAAGAGCGTTAAACACGATAGCTGCAGCTGCTTTCAAGAGAGCCTGCGATCGATTGGGGGTTTCGATTGACGAGCCAATGACTCTCTTGGAAGCTGTTGGCTGGATCTCTTCGTCTCTATCGATTTCTCGGTCGTTATTGATTCTTTTTTTTTCGGATTGTAGGATTTTTTGGCTTAGAGTAAAAGATCGAAAATGTCTTTTATGGAGGAAAAAGAGAGAAAAAGAAAAGGAGTAAAAT
The DNA here is from genome assembly GCA_003449175.1 of Ceratocystis smalleyi. NCBI lineage: Eukaryota > Fungi > Ascomycota > Sordariomycetes > Microascales > Ceratocystidaceae > Ceratocystis > Ceratocystis smalleyi. Next base: position 61,729 of record NETT01000060.1, on the reverse strand, counting down.
TTAATTCCTCGGTTTTTCGCAGCCAAACAAACAGGAAAAAAGAAGTAATAAAAGATGGAAAATTAGGGATTTCGTTTCTTCGCACGTAAAAAGCTTAAGGCAAGAAAAAATCAGGAAATAGAATGAAGAAGCTAACAAGAAGGAAGATGATGAGAAAAACAGAAACGAAAATGGCAGAAAACAGAAAAGACGATCAGGAAAATGAAGGAGCAGACAATCTCATGGCAGTACCAGACAAAAGAGGCAATTGCTTTGCCTTCGCCTTCTTCTTTTGACTCCTTCCTTTCTCCTCTCCTGGCCATCGGTGTTCAGGCCAGAGCTCAATGGTCCTCATATCCTCCCCGGGTCTCCTTGTCTCTCCCGTGCAGCGTCTACGTCTTCATGTCTTCACCAATCGCAAATCGCAAATCGCAAACCACACATGTCAATCTGTCGCTACCAGCAGAAAACTAGACAAGACTAACCAAGCGGGAAGGTGCACAAGGCAAGCAAGATCGATGCTCAAGGAGGTCATAGCCAACGTCAACTTCTTCGCAAATACGATAAGGACGGTTTATCCCATTCCCCCCACCTCACCCTCACCAGCAAACCCCTTACCAGACTAATCTGGCCTTGGGAGCTGCTTCCTGGCTGTTTTTTGTCCCTGCTCTTGTTTGCTCCCACTCTGGTGCATGCATCTCTTGTTCTGACCGCAAGCCAAATACAATGCTGGGCCGGCAGTACTCCCAACGGCCAGCTCTATGACTTACATAAAATGAGTGTAGAATACAGTACACCCTGCACCGTGTACCGCACGCCCGTCTACATCAGACCCGTCCCCATCAGATCCCCAGAATCCCACCACATAAGCACCTTCATTGCACATTCCAGAAAACCAGAATGATGCATGCTACTTACACGAGTTGAGCACATGTAGAATGAACAACCGCAGACATTTAGGGTCTACGCCTACGCCTAGGGCTTACGGTATGCTGCTGGCCCCCCCTGCTCTGCCCTGCTCGGCCCTGCTCTCTCCCCCAACCAAAAAGTCCCTCGACCCATTCATTGCATGGATGCTCGAAGCCAAGGCTCAGCTTTGCCGACCCGTTCTTGTCAACTTCTATTCTACCCGCAACAAAACTTGCTTCTTGTCTGTGTCGCTGTCTGTCCCTCAGCCACTAGGAAGGCTCTCTTGTCAGCAGCCAATGGAACAATCCTTATTTCCCGGTCCACTTTTAATAGGAGCCAACGTGCTGTTCCTCGCCATCCTCCTCTTTGCTCTTCCCAAAGCCCTGTACCCCCGACAAAGAACCCGGCTAGCTCAACCCTAGAAAATGAGGCTCAATCGCAGACACAGACACAGACAGACACAGACAGACACGCACACACACACACACACACACACACACACACACACACACGACATATTCTCTCTATTTCTCCTTTTTCCTATCCCGCCCATCTACGTCGCCACTGCTCCCATCTTGCCATCCACTTCCTCTGTTAATCTGCTTCCCTGAATGAACCACCTGTTCCACGGGCCAAGTCAAGGGCCGTGATCAACCGATGCGTGGGGCCTTTGCACTAAGCGGACATCGGACTAATTCGAGGTACTTGCGTGTCTTCTGATCCTAACGCAGTTATATGAGTAGGTATACTATTATGTAGCTAGTTATATCCGCTGGCTGCATCTCTATATTGGCACCCGCTGGCTGGTCTTCTATCGTGCATCCACGAGCCCAGCCAACCATTGACGGGAACTCCATGATGTCAAACAAACTGTCCATTGGATTGAATCACCTGTTCTTAGACCGATCTCCTTTGTATACGCTTTGTCTCCAACAGGAAATAAAAAATACAAAATACAAAAACGGCCTGGATCCAGAACGCACGTCCTCAGCTACACCTGTAGAACTGCGCGACCTCTACACTACATGGCCTCAGACAAATATTATCTTTTGTACCGACGCGGTCTATTTTATTCTCTGACTCCTTTCCCCACCCACCCAAAGCCCCTGTTCGTTATGACTTTGCTGATTTCATAGGCTTCCACCAATTGGACTGGATAATACAGAGACTACACAGAGTCACACACGCACACACAGAGAGAATCATAGGAAGAGACACAACAACCCATTTTCCAATATCAGACCCAACAAAAGAAAACTTTCTCGGAAACAAAGAACACAAGCACGGAATAGAAAACAAAAGCGGAACAGAGAAATTAACCACAATTCTACCTGTCTCCTGTCTGCAGTTCTGTGCCGTGGGTTTTCTGAACTGATTGATACAGACAAGCCAGCCCAACGTTCCACAACACCGTTACACCAGGTTCCATGTCGCATTTTCGCATGCTGCATTGCTGCATGTATACATATATATTACCTTATCCTTCTTGTTCCCCCTCTCTCCGCCTGGCGAGAGAGAAGATAGAGGGGCTTGTTGAGCAGAGTGAATAAAGGATGTAAAACCGGGGCTGCTGTTGGCTTGACCAAGGAGCCTGCAGTGGCGGGAGGGGGCTTGCATTGGAAGGGGATTGGGGACATGTGGTGACCCGTTGGGTTTTATTGCGTAGGTGAGAGTGCACTGTTTCCTCTTCCTTCATCTGCCCTTGCCTCTCTCGTGTCTCCGCTTCTTTGCATGGCCCTACACCGGCTTCTGGCTCTCTAGCGGTCTTGTTAATATCGGCTCGTTGTCTTGCCCATTGCTGTCTCGAAACAAGCATATTCATAAACGGGCCCCATGGCCTCAAAAAAAAGGTACCCGCCGGTTATAAGTTATTTTTATACGGATCATGTGACTCCGGTATAGTGCATGCCTGTTTTTAAATAGGGGCTTAGACTTCGAAGGGCCGCTGCAGAAACTTTGCCTCGCTGTCTTGTGTTCTGATTTATAGCGAGAAAAAGGCAACAAGTGCGCAAGTGTTGCACCATTCGATAAAAGCGAGAGCTCGTCCTCCAGACATGAATCAAGCCACCTGATAGTATGCTCAGTCTATCGGTGCAGTTTGTCTACAGGAAAATGGGTTGGCGTTACGTCAACTCTAAGATGAGCAAAACATTCTTGTCTAGTTTGGGGAAAAGGTTAATATTTAGGAGGAACAACGGAGACAAGGGGAAAAAAGCAAAGAAAAGAAAAAAAGGTGAATGGTGGTGATTGACTTAGGCGAAAGGAGATCCAACCCTTCTCCATTCCACAGGCCTCAGCAATGTCTCTGCCCATCACACGGTACTCCATCTTTAAGGCGGCTGGTTGGTTCGGGAATTCAACTGCCAATAATGCCGGAAAACAGGAAGCAGCTGCAAATAACAGGGCTACTCAGAGCTTCATACAGCACTAAAAGGCTACGTATCTCATGGAAGTGAAGTACGCACACGGTAGCAGCCATGCATCCCCCATAACGTCACATTGGCGGCAAGGCTTGTGAAGCTGGTTAAAAGGATAAGAGCAAGCAAAGATAACGAGGGGGTAAGAAACGAACAAGTTGCATTTGCAAGCAGGTGTACGTACCTGTGCCTAGGGTAGAGAAAAAAAAAACCCCCCATTTTGGAAAGAACATTTCGGAGAATGGACCCATTGTTTTGCGTTTTGTTACCTTGGCAACTTACTCGAATGTGGCATGGGGAAAAGATATGTGTATAAATATGTATCTATTCTTTCCCTTGTTTTGTTGCAGCTGCTGAGAAAGGCCTATCAGATCCACTATAAGCAAACCCTTATATCTTGACCCTAGGAAAAAGCTCTGCAAATGTAGCTGAGCACACCATACACCATACACCATACAGCTCAGGGCTGATGGACTATTCCATTCCCTGCCAACTAAACCGTGTCTATGATTCATTGTCACCCAGAGTCTTACCCGGGTCATCTCAGCAAACGCAAGAATGCAGAGAGAATGCAGAGGGCAGCAACGAAACATATGAGCCGCCCAAGTCGACCCTGTCTGCCCAATAGGCTCGCGGACTGGAATGTCACACTCACCGCTTACCCATTATGGCGTGCACCAATGAGGCAGCCCTGATATTGGGTGCAAGTTACTTGAAGCGTCTGCCCGCGGCCTTTGATGGATATCACTCTCATATTGTTGACAAGATATCCGCATATCTTGGCTGTTAAAGAAGCGTGCCAGACAGCTCACCCCTAAAAGGCAATTGTTGCCCTGAAGAAGAACAGAAAAAAGAAAAGAGAAACAGCAAAAACAGCAAAAACAGGTATAACGGGATGTTTCTGACAATACCATTCATTGATTAACTGGAGTGCATTTGACAAGTGACAACATGATCAAGGCAAAGCGAGCAGAAGGGAAAATCTGGAAAGACCCATACAGAAGCTTTGAGCATTGTTATACACTCACCCCCTGCAGACTGGCCTAGCTACGGCTATAAGGTAGGCCACTATTAGAAACGCGAGTTTTACTCTTCTGCTACGCTTCTTGCTTTCCTTTCGGCCAAATCAATCAAACAGTAGGGAAGCCTCCTGGCTTCAGCGTTGCATGAGCAGAGAGAAGAGGGGGTAAAACAGAAAAATGGAAAAAAAAAAACAATAGTGGATTTCCCCCCCCCCCCCCCCCCAAGTACAGAAGGGGCGCTTGTTTGGGTTTGGGTTTGGGCTTTTATTCCTTGTTTTTTTCCTTCATTGGGCTGGCGGCTCGTTTAAGAAAAGACAGGCACTTGACATCAGCGGGCTTTAGCGTTCCTACCAAGGCAGAACAGAAGAAGAAGAAGAAGGATGAAGGGCTTAAAAAGGGAAGAGAAGGAGGAAGCAAGAGGTAGAGCAAGGAAAACACGAAAGGCTTGAACAACACATGATGGCGAGGAACGCTCAAACCTACCACAGCCAATGAGAGCAAGAACTAATAAAGCGAGAAAAAAAGCACTCACCATGGAAGAACGCAAAGGAGAGAGTCTAAAAGAGGGGAAAGGAACGAGAAAGAGAGAATGCTGCGTTAAAGCAGAGCAAAACAAACAAAACAAACAGTTGCCCTATTGTCGGTGAATGTGAATAGAAGGAGGGAGAACGGTCTTTCCTAATAATGGGCTTGGCCTTGTCTTGTGTTTTGTCTTTGTGTCTTGTACCTCCTCGACAAGTACCGGATACTTTGAGCGGCGTTTGCCTGTGGGCTAGCACGACAGAGATTGCAGCTTAGTGCCCGTGTTGGAGAAGTGGACTTCACACGGTCCTTGCAGGTACCGGCTACACGAGCCAACACACATGCACGCACAGCAAGAAGTCTTTTTCATCCATATTTTCTTCTTCTTTTCTTCTCTCTTAATTTTAATTTTTTAATTTTTTAATTTTTCCTTTCCTTTTGCTTCGCTTCAATCCCATCATTTTCCTCTTCCTTTTTTCTTCTTCATTTTCTTTTTCTTTGTTGCACTCTCTCACAAAAAAAGCCGTTCACCAAAAAAGGTACAGAACAAAAGCAGCGCAACATACAACATACGCGAACCAGCGAATTTTATCGTCCATCCTAAATTTCCTTTATTTAATTCCTTTTTATTCCTCATCCTCTTCCTGTCTCTCGCCTTCTTTTCCTCTTTGCTAGCTTCCAACTATTTTTTTCTTTTTTTTCTTTTTTTTCTTTTTTTCTTTTTCGCCTTCGCCTTGCACTCTCTTAGTCTCTCCCTCTCGTTACCTCTCTTCCCTTTTTCTTTTCTTGCCTCTTCCCTCTTCTTTTTGTTTTGGCCATGGATCCTCCTCCTCCCCAGACGTCGTCTACCTCATCGACTCCCATTTCTTCTCGTCGTCGTTTCTCGACAAGAGGTCTCTCGAAGGCAAACAGAGCCGCCCACACCCGCTCATCTTCTACAATTGCCGATGTCACCTCAGGCTTCGGCTTCGGCTTTGATACTAGTTACCTACGCAGCAAATTAAGCTCCCATAGCCTCAGGCGCGCCCCGAGTGCTCCCGGCGTCCGTCGATCGGCTTATAGCAACGCCTCCAACGCATCTTCACAATCTCAGCTACCAACCTCCGCTTCGGGCTCGTTTCCGTTTTTGCATCGCGACCGATCAGTTCCCACCTCAGCTTCGCCTAACTTGTCCTCTCCATCTCCTTCTGCCTCGGATCGCGACTATTCTGCACCGTCTTCTGCTGTCCTGTGTATTGGCGCTGATTCGCCCCCCACGTCTACTACTATCAAGTCATCTGAAGATCTTGTGGCGTCTTCTGCTGAGGCCCCTTTGACATCGTCCCCACAGGCTATCAGCACTACCGACTCAGTTCGCCAATCTGTTCATCAGTCGCCACAGCAACTACAGTTACAGCCGCAGCCGCCACAGCTTCAGCACCAGGCTTCGTTTGCCATCCGCGCTAACGCTTTGGCTGCCCTCCCCGAAGCTGTTTCTCCTCCTACCTCACCCTTGGATCCTTTGCCTTCCAGCAAAACTGAGCTACCGTTACCGCCGACACACCAAGATATCTCTGCCGAAACGGACGCCAAAACCACACCTGTGGCTCGCCGTCCATCGCCTCCTCCTCCCCCCCCTCCCCCCTCGCAGCCGGAGACAAAGCCGCAGCCGCTGCCAAAGTCAGAACCGCAGTCTCCCGTCATCTATCCTACTCCGCCTCCGCAACCAGCAAAAGCCTCAAAGCATCTCTCCATTTCACAGCTGAGAGCCTCTGCCGTTCCTCGATTGTCAAGAAAGATGAGCGAAAAGAAGAACAGCGATGGCCCGACTGTGGCTACTAAGCGACTTTCTGACGAAGCTAAAGAAAATGGCTCCGGACGTCCCAGTGTCACGCGAATGAAGTCTGGCTTCTCTGGATTCATGAACGGTCTTGTAGGCAACACGAAAAAACCACTGATCTCAGCACCCGAAAACCCAGTTCATGTCACCCACGTTGGCTACGATAGTAATAGCGGCCAGTTCACGGTAAGCCAAATATACATCTATACCCATGTTATCGACTAAACTCTAGTTGCTAAAATATAAACTCCAATACACAGGGTCTCCCTAAAGAATGGCAACGTCTTATAAGCGAAAGTGGCATATCGGAAAAAGAACGCCGGGAAAACCCCCAGACCATGGTCGAAATCCTCACTTTCTTTAAGGAGACTACTGAGAAACCAACGGAAGACCAAGTCTTGGAAAAGTTTCATCATGCTGGAAGTCAACACCATGTTTTCTCGCCTAATGCCTCTTCTCCCATATCACCTGCATCCTTGCAATCCTCTGGCCCCATGTCGCCTACGTCTTATCAACCTACCGGTATGTCACATCCACCAAACACCTCCAGTCCACCAATGAGTCCCAGGTTTCCAACTGTCAACAATGAAGGAAGTTTTGAGAATCCCCGATCACCGCCTCCCGTGCCCAACACTCCGGGAGGCCCGCGATCCCTGCCGCCCTCGTCGTCCGCTCCCAAGAGCTATAATCCGAACCTGATACCCTCTCGACCTGCCCCGAAGCCGCCTTCGGCCCATGCAAATGGCCAAGTAAGATCGCACATTCAGACTAAAGACTCCGCTATCGCCATGTCACCGCAATTAGAGCCCTCCTCGCCTCCCTTTGTACCTGCCAAAGATGCGACTGTGCTGCCCGAAGAGCATCGTTCTCGATCCAACTCCCGAGCGACACCGCAATCTGCATACTCTCACCATACATCGGTCCAGTCCTCGCAGGCTCAAGCGATTGCCATTCAACAGCAACTTTTGCAGCAGCAGCAGGAGCAAGCTCTTGCGCAAGCACAGGCAGCAATGTCTGGCCAAGTCTCTAGAAGCTCTAGTAAGAGAGCGCCGTCATCCATTTCTCGCAATCCCTCCCTCATGAGAAAACCTGAACCCATGGCCCCCCATACCCCTCAAAAAATACGTCAATCTGCCCAGCAACAACATCCCTACCCAGCGCAGAACTACCATTATCAGCAACAGCAAATGGCCCTTCAGCAACAAAGACATTATGAACAGCAACAGATACAGCTACAACAACAACAACAGCAGCATCAGCACCCCTCACATGTTCCTAACGCTCGCCCTCGTAATAGACAGCGTGCTAGCAACAATGCTGAGGTTCTTGCCTCCCTTGAGCGCATTTGCTCAAAAGGCGATCCGAGAACAGTTTATCGCAATTTCCACAAAATTGGTCAAGGTGCATCGGGCGGTGTTTACACTGGCCATGAAAGAGGAACTAATCGCCTGGTGGCTATCAAGCAGATGAATCTCGAGCAGCAACCAAAGAAGGACCTCATCATTAACGAGATTGTGGTCATGAAAGGCAGCTCCCACCCCAATATTGTCAATTTCATTGACAGCTACCTTTGTGCGGGTGAACTCTGGGTGGTCATGGAGTATATGGAAGGAGGAAGCTTGACAGACGTCGTTACATTCAACATTATGTCTGATGGAATGATTGCTTCTATCTGCCACGAAACTTTGCAGGGCCTTCAACACCTTCATAGCAAGGGCGTCATTCATCGCGATATTAAGTCTGACAACATCCTGTTATCTATGGATGGTAACATCAAACTCAGTAAGTGGTCCTCTACTTGATGCACTCTGGTTCATCCAAACCAACATGAGTTGTTTCAATTTAGCTAACATTCTTTTTTAACAGCCGACTTCGGATTTTGCGCCACCATTAACGAAAATCAAAATAAACGCACAACCATGGTTGGTACACCTTATTGGATGGCACCAGAAGTCGTTACCCGCAAAGAATACGGCTTCAAAGTTGATATCTGGTCACTTGGAATCATGGCCATTGAGATGATTGAGGGCGAACCACCGTATCTTACCGAGTCACCACTTCGTGCGCTGTGGCTGATTGCCACTACTGGCACACCTAAGATCAAGGATGAGGAGAAGCTGTCTCCAGCCTTCAGAGATTTCCTGCAATATGCTCTGCAGGTTGATCCTGAAAGACGTGCATCTGCACAACAATTACTTACAGTACGTTCAATTCCTCCTTTACTCGCCCCTGATACAGATGGCTAATATCTACCTTTACCCTCCTCATAGCATCCTTTTATGAAACAATGTGTTCCTCTGAAGCACTTGGCCCCCTTGGTGAAGGTCTCTCGAGAAGCACGTGCTCTAGAAAAGGCTCGCAAGGGAGGTTCTTGAATTGGATTTAATAGCACAATGTCCTCCTGTCTCTTGAAAGGAGATAATCAGCCGATGCAAGGTGTAGACCCCACGTGCGTGCGTTGGTGTATTAAGTATATTGTTGCTTGTGATGTCTTGCGAGAAGAAAAATATGAGCTGATGCAATGGATGTATCATGTTTTCCCTATCTCCAGGTGGCTTTCGTGCTGGCCCTTTTCTTATTTTCGTTTATCCTTCCGACATCCTTTTCTTTCTTTTTCAAATTCCCTACACATGACGCGATATTGTCTACGTTGTACGCTCTTTTCATATTATCTTCTTGTGTCGCTGTTTTCAACCTCTATTTTACATACCCAGTTCCCCAATATTTCATTTCATTTTAATCTTCTTCGTGTTCTTTTCATTACACTTGACAAAAGAAATCGACATTCATGTCTAAATATTCATATTCTTTGTTGGTGCTCATAATCAGTTTTCTCTTTTCTTTTCCTGTCTGATGTCTGTCAAGTCATGTCTTTGTGTCGGTTGTTGCTTATTTCTATTGGGATCTACACGCTATGGCCTAGGATATGAAAGCCACTGTCGATGCATTTTGCGCCTTTTGTTCCATATCAGAGAATGATGTGCCGTGAAGGAGACGAATTTGAAAGAAAACGAAACAAAAGACAGTACTCTCTCATATTATCCATGACCAGCCAACCAATACTGGGAAACCCCCATGTCGATTTTTAGCTCTTCGGCACCAATGAAATGAAGCAAAGAAAAGCAAAAACGAATCCGCAAAGAAACGTTGTTCTCCCTTTGGCAGCGAACAAAGTGGCTCTCTCTCTCTCTCTCTCTTGCGCCTACTTTATACACCAGTTCCTGGGAATGCACCGGTTTTGGAGAGCACTACGATGCCATGTTCTCGTGCAATATATCCCTTCATGAGATTCTAGAGAACTAGTTAATATGGGATAAAACGCAACAACATCGGTCTCTCAATACAAGACGGAATGGCAAAATACCTTGTAGATCATGTTTGCTAGCAAACATTCGACCTCGTCTGTTTCCACGCTCCGCCCACTCGCCAAGCTGACTGCCGCCGTGAATTGAGCTACAGGCACACGTGTGCGACGCACTGGTGCATCACCGGCAGTCTTGGGCTCCTCGAAGCCATTCGCCAGAAACACTTTGCGCAGTAGATTTCGTAATACAATGTCGCGACCGCGCTCCAAAGTCAGGTAGATGCGGCGGCGGATGAACTCGTCTTCGCCCCGGGCTAGAGCGGCATCGAAGCCAGCAAGATTGCCGCGTTTGATGCATTGTGAAAGAGGCTGGAAGAGTCGCTTCAGGGTGGGGAATGGCGCGAGGAGAGCCTCCCTTGGAAGCGTGTGGGTAGTGAGAAGGTGGCAGGGAATAAGGTAGGTAAGAATTTGTCTAGAACGAAGAGAGATAGATAGGTTAGTTTGAAGCCCCTGGTAGTCAGTCTAGTTCATTGTCTCTAGGATGAACGTTACTCTTTATTGTTCATCGCGTCAACATGGCATTCCAACCAAGCTTCGGTGAGATGCTTTTCAGCATCTAGGTAGTTCTCTTCTAGAAACGAGAGCACGCCCTCATAGTACTTGAACGTTACTCTTTGTGCTGCTGGGAAAGAGCTCAGCGGGGGCATATCTCCCTGATACGCCGAAAGTGCCTTGAGAATTGTCCTGCTTAAGCTTGCAGAGTTGAGTTTGAAATACGTCTTAAATAAAAGGTTGACAATATAATACAACGCCCATTTTCGGGACTCTTCCATCGGCGCTCTGTCACTGAGACACAGCGTAAATATACGCTTGAGCTGCTGTTCGCAGTCTCGTAGAGTCTGGTTGGTCTCCAGCTCTGGGTCAAAGTCATCGCCAAGTTGGACAGCGTCGGAGGAGGCTGCCTGACTGCTGCGCTCGGAGTCCGCACGGATAGCAAAGATCCGGAGATACTTGCCTGTGGTGTAAAGGCAAGGAAAGGTCCAGTGCTCAAAGCTATGGTTAGTATAGCCGCGGATGAGCTGTGATGTGACCTCCCGCCATGCGTCATATGCTGATTTCCACGATGATGTACGGTCAGATGCTATGCCATCGTCTGTCGCCACTATATGACCAGCAGCTTTCCAGTAGGCGCAAAACACTTCTACCCAGCCGTTTAACTCGTCTGTTGAGAGCTTGGTAAGGCCCTTGTACTTGACTAGGGCATTCTTAACATCACGTTTCACAAAGGCTGAACTTGTGCTGTTAAATATTCTGCGCAGGTTGTTATGATTCTCGGTGTTGGAAAGTGGGGAGAAGCTCTCAGCCAGCCGGAAGCCGTTGTTCTGAGCATATGACTGCGAGAACTCGCGAATAGCGGTTTCCATGTTGTGAGTTTTTTCCTTTTTTTCTTTTGGATGATAGCTTAACTTTTGGGCTAGAAAAGAAGTCTAGTAATGATAGAAATTAGTTTAAGCTGGGGAAATTGAAAACAAGCAGGCTGGAAGAAACGTTGTTTTCGGTTTAGGCGAAGCTCTGCTAACTCGTATTTGGCCGTTAGCATGTGGTGACGAGGCTGAGAAACGGTATGTTCTAAGCAAGGCGGCTATGATCCACACCAACGTCACCAAGTTACCTTATTCCAGTCGTCATCAGGCTAATTGCTTTCCTTACGATACAATCTTCAAGTGGGGCTCGCTGATATTCCCGACCCGCAATAAAAACTGATGTTGTTTCCATGGCTCTACACTGGGCGCCACGACACTGGCAAAAAAAGAAAAAAAAAAGCTTTAGTGGATCTAGTAGATGTGGCGTACGGTGGCGCGCACACAACTTTAGGTCCAAGAAACCCTCACAAAAATAATTCCTCAACCACCCACTGCCCCATCACTGATTTCCCGTTTGATGTGTGGAGTCCTTGAATCTTTCGTCGAAATTTCAGCACAATCATAGCCAAAATCAGAAACAGTACGTTGAACCTCTTGTTAATTCGTTTGATATCTTTAACCATTGCGGTTGTACTGACAAATATTCTAGATGGGTAAGAAATATCTCTCCATGCCGACCCCTCAGTTCATTTTAGACGTGTCCAGTCTGTGGTGCTACGAAAGCTGCGATGAATCAACGATAATATATGTCGAGCGAAACAACATATCAATGCGATGGCCCTTGCGAGAACGAGCAGGACTTTGGCTGGCGAAGAATTGGCGAGACTTGTTGTCCTAGTTCTCCTAGTCATGTGTCTGCCACATACGACCACCGACTAGACATTGCTATACACACTGGCCACATTCTTGCCTACGTCCTCCACAATTTCAAAACTAAGTCCATGGACAGCACAAGGCGACACTGATGTAGCAATCCAGAGCCGAAAAAAAGGGATACAAGTGCACCACAGATTCACGTTTAACCCCGAGCCCGTCCGATCGATTCTCTGTCGGCAGAACCAACTAACAAGTGCCCTATCAGCTCGCCTTAGAGAGTACGAAGTGATCGGTCGCCACCTGCCCACCGAGGCTAACCCCTCGCCGGCCCTGTACCGCATGACCATCTTCGCCCCCAACACCATTGTTGCCAAGTCCCGTTACTGGTACTTCCTTCGTGGCCTGAAGAAGGTCAAGAAGGCCACCGGTGAGATCGTCAGCGTTAAGGAGGTGAGAACATACCAAGAGTTTGAGGGCGGTGGCTTAGAAATGCCCTGTCGAATGGCATATCTGAATCACTTAAGCCAACCGTGTTCTTGTATTCCGTTTTCTTGGAAAATAAATGACTAACATCAGATTAGATCTCTGAGAAGCGCCCCGAGAAGGTCAAGAACTTTGGTATCTGGGTCCGCTACGACTCTCGCTCTGGAACTCACAACATGTACAAGGAGTACCGTGAGCTGTCCAGAACGGCTGCCGTCGAGTCTCTGTACTCCGACATGGCTGCTCGCCACCGTGCTCGCTTCCGGTCGATTCACGTAAGTTTCTTTCCCTATCGCGGTATATGCCAGGACCGGCATACAAGCTTTTAGACAAAGTTCGAAAATTAGGTAGCTAACAACTATATCTTTGTCCATAGATCCTCCGCGTTGTTGAGATCGAGAAGAACGAGGATGTCAAGCGCCCCTACATTAAGCAGCTGATGGCCAAGGGCCTGTCCTTCCCTCTTCCCCACCGCTCTGCCAAGACTACTGGCAAGAAGATCTTCTCTGCCAAGAGACCTTCTACCTTTGCTTAAGCGTGTTGTTTCTGAGACTTTGGCGGTCTTCCGGTCTGGGTTTAGATGGTGTTCATTACGGTCAAATGGAAATATCAAGCATTTGCTCCATAGGATGGGCAATCAAAAAAGAATCAGCTGAATTAAAAAAACAAACAAACACAAAACGAGTAACGCTTTTACGAAGTCCATCGGGAAAGAATAACATTCTTGCGCGACAAATAGACAACATTTGTCTTTGCCTTTTTTTTCTCCTGTACGTCCTAGTCACGTCAGCAAAACTCAAGTTCTGAGAAACGAGGTAGGCCTCTTTGTCTAGAATGAAGGACGGCAGAACCTACTCTGTTGGTATCATCGTATCATATATACATGATGTGGCAAGTAGTGACAGGTTGGTATTCTCTATACAGCGGAGTACTGGAGCTTTGTTCCCTGTCTGAAAATCCCAGCGCGATGGATACGACGTAAATAATATAAAATGCCAATCGGTGGTGGTGAGTGCCCATATTTCAGTAATTTTTGTAGTGAACATGACTGGTATTAAGTAAAGAAAATTTGCCCCCTTTCCCGGACTAGTCTGTTTTCTGATATGAGTTGAAATCTAGTCATATGTAGTCTATGGATGATGCTCAGGAGCAATAGGCAAGCATGGAGCAAGAGTTTTGTCGTCTCTACGGCGATAAAAGTCTTTAGCCACGCTGTGGGCTGTAATATAAATAACAGGCCACCACCCAAAAACTTGTGAGGTCTGGAGGCAGACTAACACCTCTGTTCATACGATACCCTTTTTTTCCTTCTATCTTCCAAGGCTGCTAGATATTCTATTTCATATAATGCCGCGTATATTAGTCAATACAACGCTACCCAAGCGGCCATACCAAATCCCGACCGATCGGCCCATTATAACGACCGGCCGACTTATCCTCAAAGCTTCAACTACCGAACACGAGGCACATATCCACGCACTTCGCACACAAGAAGAAGTCATGCAGTGGTCTAGTTCTGGTCATGTTGATGCCGACCTTGCAGCAACGCGTAGATCAATGGCCGCCTGGCTCGCGCCGCACGACATTGAGACGTGGAACTACGTAATCTTTAAGCGTGATACTGGCGCTTTTGTCGGCACTGCTGGGAACTACCGTTGTGCGGGGACGCAAGGCTGGCCAGAGCTGGGATATATGTTGATGAAGGAGCACTGGGGTATGGGGTATGCTACAGAGATTTTAGGAGCCTTCTTCCAGGTATGGTGGGAGCTTCCACGTGAAAAGGTAGAGCTTGAGGTTGATTCGGAAACGTGTGTCGTCGGCACCCAGACGGGAGAGGCGGTGGCAGGTGGGGCAGAGGTGGATGAAGTATTGGTGGCAGAGGTTGATATTCTGAATAAGCAGAGCGTAAAGTTGCTTAGGAGGTTTGGGTTTGAAGTGGCTAAAAGATGGCAGGATAGCGGTAACGGCAAAGTGTATGACTTGGAGACCATGATCTTGAGAGATAAGCGGGGAGTTCAACGAACGGCAGGAGAAGAAGGCGGATAAAAGGAAGGTATGTCACGGCGGGGGACGGAAGCAAGGCAAGACTGGCTATGTGAATAACCTAATATCAGAGTGATTATCTAATTAACACTTGGCCCTGTTGTCTTCTTTTTCTAAATCTTGCTCTATTATTGTATCTCCCTTCTACCAGGAGTCACGACTTACCATCCCCAGCTGTCGCTTTCATCTTAACCGCACCATCTCTTATCCAAGCCGGCATTGCTTTAGCTCTTCATTAATAGCCCGTATTACATTCTATGGTCTTGGAATCCTTTGTTATTTTCTTTTTTTTTTCTATTCGTTGTTCTTCCCTTTTTCCCACTCTAACTCACTATTTCAATCATGGCATCAACCACACATACCTACATTCATATCGCCTGCAATTCGCCGGGACCCATCAATATCTCGACATACTTTGACCAGAAACCAACTCTAGGGGATTCGACACAGCAGCACCCAGCAAAGCAATACCAAGAAATCCATCACGTTATCCCCCACGTGCAGTCAAAAATACCATCAAAAGTGTTTACTGGAAATGACAATGAATACGAACCCTTTCACTTCACAGCCAAGGTCCATATCAATCCATTCAAGCAGGAAATCATGGCTAGAGAAATTGCCAATAGTCAAGGCAATTCAACCATTGCTGTTTCTACCAACTCTACCAACGTCTTTCCGTATCTGCATTACCGCAGTCTGTTGGATTTGGGCATTCCTATTCTCCAGCACATTTGTAACTAGATGTTGCAAGACCTAGCCTGTTTTCAGGATATCGCTTATCCCAAGTTCGACCCAGCAGCTTCAAAACGCATCAGTGGCTCGTGGCTTATGCGGCCTACTACTTAGAACGACTTTATGTCTCTAGCCATGACTTGTCGCCAAATTTATAGCATGATGATACCATCGATATACCTTCTCAACAGGGTCTTTGACAATTCATCAGCACTACGTTACTCCGCTTATCTTGGATCCCTTGAGAGCATAAAGCATGGCTTGGCCCGGGGCCTGCATCCATCTCCATCGGTGTGGGGTGGTGCTGGCTGGTACGGGTGCCGGTCTCTCCGGGCACTCACGGCATACCAAGACGATCTTCCAGCATTGTACTGGGCCGCCTGGTGGGGCGATGTGGAGATGGCGCAGGCCCTTTTGCAAGCAAACGCCGATGTTAACCAGATGGTGACAGCACGGCGGATTGCTGCTGCAACGGGCGATTTGCTGCTTTGCGAGTCTCTTTTGGCTGTATTAAATGAAGATGCAAAGCTGTTTGGCTACAGCCAGTCAAATGACGACATGGTCTCCGCACTGTATCTTGCTCTAGACGCAGGACATGAGCCTGTTACGCACCTGCTAATCAGCGATGCCAAATGCAATCTAGTGCTCAACAAGACGACCATGCTTCACGCAATTCACAAAGCTAGCCGGGACTGTCTGATCAATGTTATGACCACTATTCTGTGTCAGTCAGAAAAAGAAGCGTTTGCTCGAGACATTAGTGGACACACGGCATTGCATCATGCCATGGCAAGACCTCAGAACAAGACAGTGGAAGTAATCCAGGCGCTGCTCAAATGCAAAGTTGAGGTCAACGCGAAGAACAGCATGGGTTTCACGGCACTAGACTTTGGATTTGCCAAAATGCAAGAGAAATGCGAGAGAAAAAGTCGAACAGCATTTTCGCGGGCTCTACAGATGTGGGTGAAAGCGACGCTTGCACTAGTGGATGAAGGTGGAGAGTTTTCCGTGTATTCAAAGGAACAAGTCCGGAATATCCTTCCCAGGGGACAGTGGGCCAACTGCATGAAGGCCTTTGGAGATCAAAAGGGTCGTTCTGTGGTGCCTTTTAGTGATGGTGAACCTTTGGTTTCGTATTCTCCTAGCTTCTCTGGCTCTCCTGGTGCTTCCAGCCCTCCTCCTGTCACTGGTGTGCCTAGTCCCAACACTTTTAGTGCTGGCGGCCCTGCGACTAGTGTGGCCAAGACATTGTCATCAAGCTGCAAAAAGAGACAGAGACAGCAAGCGGGCGCGAAGAAAGAAAAAGAGGAGGAAGGGGAGCTAGAAGCTAGTGCAGAAGCAGGCACAGGCACAAGCACAGGCACAGGCATGCACACAAGCATAGACCCAGGTATTACTGTCACTAGCACTAGCAATTGTGGCACCAGATACACAAACACAGGACACACCATGTTTCTACGGCCAACTGCAGGTCGTAGACAGGTTCCAGGAGCAGTTCGGAGACGGAGTCACCGCTATCAGGCACCTGTCAGAAATTATGGTCGTCAACAAAGCTTTGATGCAGACGGCAGTGAGAGACGGAGCAAGAAACAGCGTATCCAGTGAGGATACAGGATGAAGGCGGGGGGGGGGGGGGGGGGGTTCATTTGTCTAGTTATGTTTATCGTGGGTTATCAGGGTTGCGAGTAAATATTTTCTATTATGGTCGGGTTGTATTAACCCTAACTAAGCGACAAACCTATTATAGAGTTGTACACACCAAAAGAGAAGCACAGTGCATGAAGAGCTAGGTTCTTATCAGGGATTTTCAGGCACAACTAAGCAAATAGGAAGGCCAGGAAACCCAGGAAGCACAAAGGCAGGCATTGGAGAGGACGAAGGGAACAGGATGTAAAAAAAGAAGATGAGCACGGGCCACGAACACAGGGCCGAACCCAGCTAACAAGGCTCAGTAGAGGAGGGAAATTTGTGGTGCACGAAGCGAGAGGCCAAATGAACGAGGGAGGGTGCTGGAAGGCTATGGCTGTTTATTGGCTCATTGGTTGGTTGCTATGGGGGAAAAATGAGAAGAGAAGGAGGGGATGAATAGGGAGGGGAGGATAACAAGTGCATGGTGCATTGCATACATACGTACATATACTGCCGATACCAGCACGGCTGGTTGGGTAGGCTTAGAGTGGATGCAGCAAGCCTGGCAGTGGGGGGGGGACCGTTGGGGACAAAGAGACAAACTAAACAACCAGAAATAGAGAAACAGAGTGATAGAGAAAAAAAAGACAGGAGACACGAGACAGAAAAGGCAAGAGCGAAGCAAAATGGGAAGGACAATGAGATACACGGCCACAAAGAGGCACAATAGAGACAAAAGAGAGACTTCAGACGGCGCTGGAGCTTGTGCCTCAGAACAAGTCACTTGGTGGTATCCTTTGCTGTCTTGCTTTGTTTTGGTCAAGGGGCCTAAAAAGAAACCCTGGGACTTCGCATCTCCCTTTTTACCGTTTATTTACTTTTCTATTTTCTCGTTCTTTTCTGCACCCCTGCGCGCAGTTATTTTCCATGTCTTTTTCTTTTTTTAATTCTCTTTAATAATTCTATTTTTCTAGTGTTTGTTTTATTTTTGTTCTCTCCTTGAATTGCACCGCGACAGCCGCCGCCTGAAAGCCACAAGCAAAGTAAAGCACCGAGAAGGTTGGAAATATATATTTTTTTGCTACTTGGTCGTGTGAGAATTTGAGCAAAGGCAAGAACGAACTCTCCACTACAAACGCGCGTTCTTCCCCTTCTCGATTTATTCTGTATTTTAATTTTTCCGCTCATATTTTTCTTCTCAGTTTTCAATGTCTTTTCTTGCACGTCATTGAAGTTTGAATCCATCTCGACATCAATTATGTCCTTGCCGCTAAAGGCAGCAAAGCCTAGCTTAGATGCTGCGGCTGCTTTTGCTGGCGGGACTGACCCTTTTGCCGGCGATGACGATGATGCCACAACTATCTTCACGCCCGAGCATAGTGACACCAGAGCCAATCATGCTCCCCGAAGACCCAGTCATATTGACATCGAAGACGACACAGACCCTGAAGACGGTGCCGAGAACGAAGACGATCGATTTGATGACGACGCCAGCATTGAAGCTGATGACGACCAAGCTGCAGTCCTCCGGCCTCAACGACTACGATTCAGCTCGTTTGATACCCATGCCTTTGGCCTAGGCCCTGCTGCTTCTCCGGCCCAGGCTAAGCGTGCTCTTGAAGCTCATCTCTCAGAGACTGAGCGTCGACTTGAAGAGACTGGACGTCTTGGTACCCAGCTGGTGCACCAGCGTCAAGACGTGCTAGAGCAACTAAAGCGCGTCGAGGGCCTTGACCAAGACGATGAAATTACGCCACAGCTGCGTGCCAAGCTCAACGATATTGAAAAAGAGTTCAACGATGTCGTCAAAGAGACCTCTAGGGCCTTTTTGCCGCGCCAGAGAATAGCCAGCAACGAGTCCGCTACAGCCACAACTACGGCTGCTAATGGCTCCGGGCCTGCACTTATGCCAGATTCCCGGGGGAGAGTACGTATTCTTCTTCTTGTGTCATGAGCTGGCTTAGTTCCTCGTGCCTGGGTCTCTTTATTTTGTCCTTTGTTCCCTCCCCCACTTTGTTGCGTCTCCTTCTTTGCTAACTATGACC
>NETT01000060.1:27839-42563 GCA_003449175.1 Ceratocystis smalleyi | reverse complement strand
TAGCGTTCCGTGAGTCCCTCCAAGTTTGAGATTCTTGCTGCTGGCTCTCCGACCAAACTCTCCGTCCCCAACCGCCGTCTGCGGAATCAGCCCTCTAATCGTGTCAAAGACATTGAGTTTGCCGCCGACATAGGCACCTCCCTTCTGCAGCAGGTTCGCAATCTCCAGACCTTGCTCTCTGAGCGCGAGGTCGAGCTGCGGGATGCTCAAGCTAGCCAGGCTAAACTCGAGGCTGAATCGGAATCCCTTCTGCAACGCCTGAGAACTAACGACGAAAACGAGACCAGATTCCGCGAGGAAAACTGGAACCTCGAGACCCGCGTGTTTGAGCTTGAGGCTCGGGTTAAAGAGGGCAACGAACGGTCGGAAAAGCTGACCCAGACTCTTGCTATTGTCCAGTCTGAAAAGAATACTATACAACGTGAGCTTGACGAGGTCAAGGTCCAACATGCCAAGGTCGTTGATGACTATGCTACCAGCGTCAAATCCCACGACATTGAGCTTGGTACTGCCAAGCGCAGTATCGCTACCGCAGAGGCCGAGCGCACAGCCATGCAGCGCAAAATGGATGACTTGACCCGCCAGAACGCCGAGCTTGCCCGCGCTATCACCGCCACTCGTGGCCGCGCTCTGGAACGTGACTTTGATGTCGCCCACAGTGAGACTGAGTTTGAGACGGCCACTGATAACGCTACTCCCGAACACTCGCCGCCTCCATCTCCAGTCAAAAACACACCTCGACATTCCATGCTAGAGTCGGAAACGCTCAAGAGCTCGCTTCTTCATGCCCAGCGTACTATCCAGTCGCAGCGAACACTGCTCCATCGTGAAAAGACTGAGAAGCTAGAGATGCGCCGTATGCTTCAGGATCTGAGGGACGAGTTGGAAAAGACTAGAGGTGAAAACAATGGCTCTATAACTACACGTCGTGCCCGGAAGACCGATTCACGGGAGTTCAAGAAGCCCCCGACTCGCCTGCTAGGCAACCATCGTTCCAGTAGAGAAGAGATTTACGTCGACGAAAACGAGTGGGTTGACAATGACGATGACATTGAAGGCCCAAGCCCGCACAATCGCCGACTATTTGGCACACCCAGCCCAAATCCAACGCCAAAGTCACGCTACATTGCCACATCCATAGAGACGGACGAAAATACGGAAACTAGCGATGCCTTTGAGACGGCTAACGAACAGGCTACCGCCACTGAGACTGACGATTTCCAGACTGGCGTCGAAGACATGTCCGAAGATTCTGGCGCTGCCACTGAAACCGAGAGTCCAGCCAGAGGAGCAGCTCAGCGCCAGATTTCGCGTCGTAGTGCGTCCAGAACGATTCGGGAATCCTTCCATAGCACGGCCTCAACCTCAGCCGACGAAGACGAAGAGGACCCTGACAAAACTCTCCGGACCCCGTCACTGCAAGTGTCCCGGATGCGTATGCAACGTGGTAGTCGTAGTCTTGTGGGTTCACGGTCACGGACTGTTAGTGAAGAGCCGAACTTTATGAGCTCGCCTGCTAGCTACGTCACCAACAGTAGTACTGCTGGTACCCCTCAGCACCGTGGTGGAGTCTCTATGAGCCTCTTTGCTGAGCTGCAGGACTTTGGTAGTGACAACGACTCGTCATTCATCGATACACCTAGCCGTACGGTAGATGGAAGCAATACGCCTACGTCTGTCTTCCGTGCTACATCTGTGCCGTTTGATCCCGTCAAGAGCACTCGTTCATTATTGATTCCACAGTCTATGCGTCGACAGATGGTAGATTCTGGTGTTAACACTGATGGCAGTGAGTATACTGTTAGAGAGGATGACCTGTCAGAGGAAGAGGATGTTGTTCTGTTCAGTGTAGGCACTGTGCAAGAAGTGTTTGATGGGTCGCCCGTCCCTGTGGCCGGTCCTATAGTGCCTACTTTGTCAGTCTCAACTATTAAGATGCAGCTTCACCAGGAGCCCGCCGCACAGTTGAAGTCGGCCCTGCCTATCTTGGCCACTGCCACCTCTGTTTTTGGTGTTCAGGAGTCTGCCCCGGTTAGTGTTGGCAAACCTAAGAAGACAGTCCCCATTTTGGGGTTGTCATCCTTGTTTACACATGAGGAACGTTCGCCTGTGTCTATTCCTAAGACTGATCGCCCGACTCTGGGCCTCTCTTTGATCACTCTGGAGGATCATTCCCCTGTACCTAAGTCTCAGTCCAAGCTTCCCTCTTTGGGGCTCTCTTTGATGACAGAGATGGAACATGCGCCGGCTTGCACATCCAAGGCTCAGGCCAAGCCCTTGCCTCTGGAAATTTCCGCTGCATTGGCCCACAATATTGAGCCTACGTCTGTTGCTCCCGCTGTATTGCCTGCTTTATCGGTCTCTTGTCTGGAGGCTAGGGCTGATAGTCCTATTTCTCTCTCTAAGAAGGCCCTACCATCCTTTGCATTCTCTTTTGTAGACAGCAGCTTTGAAAAGCCTGTGCCTGCGCCCAAGCCTGGCATTGCAACATTGTCGTTATCCCATGTCCACAACGAACACTCAGAACCTGTGGTTGTGCCTACCTCTCAGCCTCGGAGTTTGTCTCGCTCGGATGTTGCGGTTACTGAAGAAGAACCCATGTATGTTATTTCGGCAGCCTCGCCTGTATTTGGTCTATCTGGACCCAGGATTGCCGATCAACCTCCTGTTAAGGCCGCGCGAGCCAAGCCTCGGAGTATTTCGCCTAGCCTTGCTATATCCAGCATGGTCGTTCTAGACAGAGAGCCTGATGCAAGCACACGCAACGTGTCTGCCACTTTGTCTCTATCCTCCGTGGAGGCTAAGGCTGATGAGCCGGTTGCGACCAAAGCCCCTGAGGGCCCTGTCTTTGGGTTTGCTGGATATACATCACAAGCCTCTGAGCCTGCAAGCACAAGTCGCTCGCTGGTGGAGGCGCCTAGACTTTCTTTCACCCCAGCAGCCGATATTGCTCTGTCACCTAAACGTGTTCGTGTTCCTGTTTCGCGTGCTTTGGCCCTATCTTCCCACCATGAAGCGAGTGTTTCGCCTGTGGCCTCTGATGACCAATCGACCTTGTCTCTCAGCAAGTCACATCTAGCTGCTGTGCCCCTTGAACCTGTTGCTGTTCCTGCCGGCCCATACTCTCTTGACTTTTCAGCTGTTGATCTTCAGCACATCTTCCCAGCCCCTCCGACTGAAGCTGCTGGCTCAGGTCAGCCTGACCTAACCATGTCTAAGGTGACAATGGAGCCTGTTCAGCCCAAGAGACAGAACGCATCTTCTGTAGCCCTCCCTGTGTTTACCCTACCAAAAACCTCAGTCAACTTCAGCCCTCGTCCGGCTGTCAAGACTCGCCAGCCAACTACCTTGTCTCGCTCTCTAGCTCAGGTTGATGGAGTGTCGCCGAGAAGCGGAAGCTTTGATCCTGCGCCTCTGAGTATGTCGGGCTTCACGGCTGTTGATATGAACCCACAGCCACTGAGCCCTAAGCGCGAGGGCTTTATCATTCCTCGTGGCGTTGAAAACCCTTTCGCTGGCAAGACTAGTGATGATGGCCAGCGTTTTGCCTCGCTATTTAGTCAGCCTCGCGATGCTGGTGGCAAAGAACTCGTTATTGCCGAGGATGATACACGCCAGTCGCTTGAAGACACTCATGAGCCTGTCATGCCCCAGTCTCGCCGTCCGTTGAAGGAAGTTGCCGGTAATACTGTACGCTCTTCGGCCGTCGTCACTACACGTCCAAAGCCGGTGATGATGGACTCCAGCGCCCAGACCACGGTGACATCGGACATTATCGACGACTGGATGAACTCGCAGCACCAGACGCAACGCCACATCTCGTATGGCTCTGCTGTAGATGAAATCGAGAGCATTGCATCGACTACCAACACGCGTTTCGTAAGAGGATCTGTTGTTGCCACGAGTGCATCTCAGGTACCAGAGGATGCTCGTCGTACACGTGAACGCAATCAACTACACCTCTCTTTCACTAGCTCTATTCCTAGCCACCACACCCGGCCACCGTCGACAACTACTAATGCCACTAGCCAAGTTCGTCCTCGCACACCTGCAGGCGCTGGCTATGCGACGTCGCGTGAGCGTGATATAAGCCGCAATATCCCCCGCCAGCACCTTGAGATGCCTTACAAACATACCTTGGGTAGTCGTCAGTCGTCTGTATCGTCTTTCACGTCTGAAGTCGATCAACGATTTGAGATAGCCCGTGACCTCTTGGGTATGAGTGCCGAACATAGCCGTCAGGCCGACCCTCGTATGATGATGGCCGTAACTGAGGTGATGATTGGTGAATTTGTGTGGAAGTACACGCGCCGAGCTGGTCGCAACGGAGACACACAGGGCACACGCCGCAGGAGGTACTTTTGGATCCACCCTTACATGCGTATGCTTTTCTGGTGCGATGAGAATCCGATGTTGTCCCGCCGTGGCGAGGTTCTTTGTAAAGGCTCGCGTATTGAGGCTGTCCGTGTTGCTACTGATGACAACCCCATGCCTCCTGGCCTGCATCGCAAGAGTATGATACTTATGACGCCGGATGGTACCATCAAGTTCACGTGCCAGACCGGCAAGCGTCATGAAATGTGGTTCAATGCCTTGTCGTACCTATTGCACCGTGGTGGCGTCAGTGGCACTTATGAGCCCAACGAGATGGCTGGCAATATTGCCAAAGCTGATCTTGCCGAGTTCAATCCTGCCTGGCGTGTTGGGCCGTCTGAGGAGGAGCATGTTGCTGCCTACTCGTCTGATCCGGCTACGGCCCGCATTGCTTCGCGCAACCCCCATGGACTGCTCCCACCACCACCTAGCGAGGGTGGCCTACCAACACTTATGCCTGCAGCCTCCGCCTCAAGCGCTGCCGCTGCCGCTGCCGCCAGCCGTACCCTGTCTAAAAAGCGGTCGCTCCAAGCTCTGGGTGGTCGTATTGGCGGAGTCTTTACAGGTACTCTGTCGAGTCTACGTAGTCGCGCATCGGCTGGAAACATGCACAGTGCCGCTATCAACAGTACTGCGGCATCAGTCTACCGCAAGAAGAGTTTCATGTCTGCAGCAGCTTCGGCCAGCGAAGCCCACGACAGCGCAGAGGATTTGCGCCTTGTCATCGAACAACAGGACCGCGAGTCGGATAGACTTGAGAATGTGCGCGCGTGCTGCGATGGCAAGCATGACGTCGGCACTTTGTCCCACGGCCGACGCCACGGTATCAGCCACATACATTCGCATCATCACCTAACAATTGGCCGCAGCGGTGCACGTAGTACGACCCCGACGCCAGATGCTGGTATGGGTGTGGCCATGGGCACTGTGCGTTCGCGTGTGTGAATAAACTAGGGCCTTTAAGTATTGAGTTGTCCTTATTTTCTTGAGTTCACTGTTTGTCTAGACCTGGACTTGCTTTTATTTCCTTTGTTACTCTTCTATTTTGGGGTCCGCAAGTCTTCCTGTGACATATCGGTATCTTTAGGACTGACTTTGGGTCTGCATGAGACTCCCAAAAAAAGCTCACCCATTCGTTGTTTACTGCTGATCTGATCATGCAGAGGGCAATCTGTTTTCTCTTTTACGACGTCATGCCGAATTTCCAATTCTTTGTTTTTTTTTTCTTTTCCTCTCCATCCTCTTGGTCTCATTTCCTTTGTCTTTTGCTGCTGTTTCTTTGCTGTTTTCGCTTTATTCTTTTTATACACGCTGTCTTGCTACGCAAGTCCGAATCAATTTCCTTTGTCCTTGTTTGTTCTTCTTCCCAGTTCGTTTTGTCCTGGTTTCTTGCTCCGGTGGCTGTTGGGGATCTTTTTTTATTATTTCTCTGGGCGCCAATTGTCCCCCCCTCTCCCCCCGTGTTCTCTTTTTCTTGGCTGCTTCGTTGTTTTCCTGTTTGTCTAGTGTTTTCCGTCTTCTTCTATTCCCCTTATCTTCGTTCAATTCGAACTGAATTCGATTTGGCCAACCCTGCTCTTCGTCCTCTTGACCCCGCGTAAAGAAAGATGTCTATATACCTTGGTGCTTATCCTGCTCTGTCCTTACCGCTGTACTGTCATATGATACGTGCTTCATATCATAGCCTTGCTATTAGAATCCCATGTCGAAACTCGAAGATAATCTTATATAAAGACGGCAAGTCTCAAGATACGGACGGTTGTAAGCCCTTGTCTTATATACACGTCTAGGTCTATTCTAACATAACAGTCCTTGGCGTGAGCGCCGTGTGCCTCTGCCGCTCATTCTATGCGTAGTTCGATGCTCCAACACACGACGCTGGTTTGGCTTCTCCAACAGTAGACATGCACGATGCGCTTATACTGCCCACCCCTACCACTCTAGCAGCTTGCGCTCTGCCTCACGCAGCATCTCGCCCTCACTACGCGCTCGAGCCTCCATCTTAGACCTCGTCCAAAAGACACTGCAATCAAGCGAATCGCAGGCAATCTCGTCGCCAAATGCCGTAGCCGCACAGCCTCTGCACACGGCGCGTATATCGCCTAAAGACGTGCTTAGCGCACTCATGCGCCGCTGTATCGTTGTTAGAGTCTGTGGGCGTTGCGCGAGACAACGCATGCAGACCAATACATCACCCGCGTCTCCTCCCGGTCTTGCTTTTGCCGTGATAGCTGTGGCGGCTGTGCGCGGCGGCGGCGGCAGGTAGCTCTTACATACAATGCACGCTGCTACACTAAGGTACGCTTCGAGTATGGCGCCGCGACGCTTAGGATCGATGCGGCGTACACGCTTAACCTTGGGCATTTCGTCGTACCAACGTTTCGCCGATGCTCCAACAAGCTGCAAGATGCGGTCAATGGCAGGAATGATGTTCTTGTTGATGTAATAGTCGGCATCTAGCTCGGCGTCCGGCGACTCGAGAACTTCACTGGGCGCCACGCAACGGTCTGAAAGGCGTGAGCCTGGTGCACCAGCAACGACGAGATATGGCACCCGCTCGCCGTATTGCGGTTCGGCACGTCCATCAACGAGCATTTTGCGTGCAGCGAGCAGGGCTCCAGGGGGAAGAGCGGGTGGCTGTGGCTGGTTTGGCCGGCGATAATTGTGGACACCGCCGCTGCTGTCAGCGTAAGTCCCGAGCTTGACTTCCTTTGCAAAGCAAAAGTCTTGGAGCGAGACGTGGCCGCGGAGGATTTTGTCGCACTGGCGCTGAAAGTAGGCTTTCACCCGTGAGAGATCGGCCGTGTCAAAGAGAATACGGAGGACTTTCTCCTGAATCTTTTGCTCGCCTGGCGTCCCGTCACGACGAACGGTCTCAATGCCCTTGGCTTCAAACACGGGGGTGGCCTGGGATGGGTGCTCCCATTTGTACCCAACATACCGCTTTTTGGCTAGTAGCACACAAGGCTGATAGACTTTCTCAAACTTTATCTTGACCGGCCGTGGGTTTGCTGCCGTGATAGCTACGGCCATCTCGTTCGCTATGCTGAAAGCGCTGGCTTTGGTTCGGCCTGGCAGTCGGATAAAAAGACTGTCTGTGTCGCCGTAGACCACCTCAGCCTTCCAGCTTGGATGGCTATGGATCAGAGCAATGGCACGTTCGAGAGTCTCGCGGCCGGTCTGCACAATGGAGTCAGCTATTTCCGCACATGGCATGCGTCCAGAGTAGGAAGCTGAGGTATAGCCATACGTCACGTTTGCCAATAGCTTAAGAGCCAACTGCCGGTTGTTAAGCAACTGGTGAACTGACTTTTTGGCATCCTTCATACCCGACTTGACCATCACGCGCGTCTCGAGAATCTCGCGTAGCATTTTGGCAAGGAGCGAGGTCCGCACTGCCGGCGTCACATACATCATGCCATTGGGAGCAATTGTCACTGAGTTCTGCACCAGAGTTAACAAGTGCTTGGCTCGCGTGTACTGCGTGAAGCCCATTTTGTTGGTGGCTCCACTGCCCCATCCGACAATGCGGCCGATAAAGGTGCTATAGCAGTAGTTGTACGCAATCATAACGCTAGGATAGAGACTCTGGAAGTCCAGGACGACAACAGGGTCGGTGTACAGAGCGCTTTGTGGCTCCATGACCAGCGGAAGGCACTCCAACGCATTCTGGCCGCCAACCTGCTTGCGCGATGGCGATACAAAGACATAATTCTCTGGCTTGGCGATACGGCCCATCATCGACTCAACCTTGAACTGGGAGCCTCGCGAAATCACAGAAAAGAAATCAACACCAAGAAGACGCGCCTGCTCGCGTGTGCGCGCAACAAGTTCGTTAGCTTCTAGAATCTCGAGGTCCAGCCGTGTTCTCAACTGATAGTACCGCAGCAGTCGAGCCATGGCACGATGGCCACCGACAGCACATGCTCCTGCACGACTGCTAGCCTTATACCATGCAGTGAGTACAGCGTGCGAGTAGTGCGGGATTCTCCGGCCAAGAAGGTGCCAAGCCACATTCTCCATAGTGTACTGTGACAGGCTCATCTCGCCACGCATGGCACGCCAAATGTTGATGGTGTGGCGGCCAGTCACCTTGACAGTGCTTGTCTTGGTAAATGCCCATCGAGCACCATTGCCATCTTTGTGCAGTCGGGAGGCCGGATCACCACGCATACGGGACAAGTCCTCGCCAAGATCGTATTCGTATTTGGCGGCTGCCCGCTCAAGCAAGAAGCCCCAGGACCCGCCGTGCACTTCAAAGCCTGTGAGGATATCCGGGTCAAACCTGCGCACCATTGCTGCCACCGCCGTCAGTACCTCGAGCTCTGTGTCCTCGGCTTGCACCACCCATTTTGTCTGTTTCTTGATCCGCTGTGCCAGCTCTGTGCTCTCCTCAGTCAGCACAATCACGCCTGACACGACCCCTGCCTGGTCTGGAGCAGGGTCTTCCAGGTCAGCTACGTCGGCATAGCTCTGGTCGGTCTGCAGGCTCCAGAACACGAGCTGCACGCTGTCATATTCTGGGTTTGGCACTAGTTTGCCACGTGTGTTTACGTGAATCTCAACAGCGAGGATTGACATTGACCGGGTTTCGGGTTTGAGGCCTGTTAACCGCTGGCGCTGAGAGGCTGTGATAGCAGCGCTGCCTCTTTTAGACGGGGTTGGACCGTCAATTTGGGAAGCAAAATGCTGTGACCTTGGTATGGATTGCGAAGAGGGTCGCTGATTTGGTTTAGAGCTAGACGTCGAGGCTGCATGTTGAGACAGGTCCCAAGCTTTAACTTCTTGGAAAGACGGTGGAGGCGGGAAGAAATCCCAGGCCTTGATGCTGCACATCTGGCAGCACACATCCTGAGGCAAAGATCTGCTTTGAGAGGCTCGGGCCGTAGCCTCGTTTGCCCTGGAGCCTGGCTCATCTAATGGGCTACTACTACTACTGCTACCTGCATGTCCTGCGTCTATCTCAAACTCAGGCAGAAAAGGCAACGTGTTGCTACGGAGTCTGAATGTCTTGCCTCCGTACTCATGTGGCTTGGTGGGGATATCGCCCTCGACACTATAGATCACTTCTTTGCTTATTACTTCTGGCAGGTCGTATTGCTCAAATGACGAGCACACCTCGGCAACCTCAGGCGGTGGAGTGCTAAAGACGAATGTATGTGTTCTTGCTGGTCGATGCGATAATGGGGGCCTTGTAGTTGAGCCCGGAGTCTGCTTGCCAGCTGGAAAAGAAAATGATGAACAGCCGGCGGCTTTGCGTACTGAGAAGGGCGAAGAAATAGGCCAGGAAAGCTTAGAGGATGGCGTCTTGAATGGCGTGGTAAAGATCAAAGAGCGTCGGGCGTTTCGTGGAGTTTGTAGCAAAAACGGGCTTACAGGAGGTGCTCGATTGCCAGCTGCAAAGAGTTGAGATCTTGCTGGCGATAGTGCATCTTGCGAACTTCTTACTGGTAGTGGGCTGTGGTGCATGAAGCCGACACGGTTGTGCCTGGATGTCGCCGGTGTGCTAGGGGACTCTGGACTACTAGGGATGAGGTCGGTGTTCCGCTGCAGCCATTCCTCTATATTTCGGCTGTCTTCAGTCATGGCAGGCTGGGAGGCTCTTTGGACAGACAGTGCCTGGTTGTCATCCACCAGGGGCTTAAAAGAAACGCTTTTTTTGGCACCATTTGCCCTACCCTTTAGAAGTTGAGGAGGCTCTTGTAAAGGCCCAGAATCTTCTGGAGCAGCTAGTACAGAAGACGGGTCCGGCTCGAGCTTCATCTTCTTGCGGTTAAGACTAGGTGTAACGGCTGGCGATGAGGTAAAGAAACGCTTGCCCCGTGCCTTAGTAGTCCCCGGAATTCGGCGTAAGCCCGATGAGAAGCGATCAGAGCAAGCAGCTTCTATCAGGCTGGTATCAATAGATATCTTCGGAGGCGTTCCCGAGTAAAGCCCACTTCTGGATAAGCCGAAAAACGATGCTAGCAGTCCCTCTATGTTGGCTTCTTCATTTTCGGCTGCCTCTGGTGATTGGACTCCAAGATCTCTTCGCGCTTGTCCGTTCATGCGATCTATATCCTCCGTATCTTGTATCTCATTCACCATATCATCGTCGATAGGATCTTGGCTAAGACTGATGCGTACCTCATCCACTTCAACGTTTCCAAGTGGGAGATTCTCTACGCCAGCATCGTCTATGCCCTGGGGAGCCAGACCCAGCACTGCCTGCAGATTGTCGGGGTACAAGTCCTCGACAGACTCCATTATTGTCCGCACAGAGTCGGCCCGAGGATGGTGCTTGACAAAAGTCTCAAACGACGGTATTATGTTCGGATCATGCTCCGCCTCGATCAGCTGGGCCACCTGCTTGCGCTGCTCCTCTTCACCCATAAACCCAGTTTCTATAGTGCCATTTTTATCTGGCGACATGGACACGAGCACATCGGGCGGGAAAGGCGAGCTATTTGAGGCTGACAGCCCCAAAGCACGGCGGCGCTGTTCTTCTGACCGCCATAAGCCGGCCATACTAGGCACGAGCTTTACCGAGTCGGGCACTGGGTACAGCCGCTCGACAAAGTCATGATGGAGACAGCGCTGGGCCAAGGAACGGCGGTTGGTGATGTCACAAACAGAAATATCAACCTCCAGGGTGCAATGCGAAGAACGGGGAAGGGAAGAGTCATCAGTCACAAAGCAGGCTGGGACGGTGCTGCCATTGTAGAGCAAGGACAGAGATGGTTCTGATACCCTTAGTCTATCGTTATTCCCATCCCCCGGTAGCCCCATTGGATCGTCTTCAAAGGCTTCTGGTAATGGCGCGCGAAAATGCGTCTTATCGGCATCCAACCAGTCACAGCCGAACAGGTTATAGTCAATCATAAACTGCGAGAGGTATTGAATATGGGCTTCATATGGCTGGAAGCGTGTCTGCATTATGGCACCGTTCTGCAGCACATCGACGAGCCGATTCATGATGTTTGGATTAAACATATAGATCTTGAGGAAGAACGAATAGCCCACATGGAAGCCATAGAATGGCACGCCCTTAACGAGAGTAATGCGGGCCACAAACTTTGGATCGCGCGAGAGTCGAGACGTTGGCTGGCGAACGATTAAGGAGAGGGCATGGTCAATGGATACATGGAGGCGATAGATGTATGCTCCAACTGTGAGGGCGGGTCAGTACAAGTAGTAGGATATGAGGCAGCAATAGGAGAGACGGGGGAGGCGGGAGAGACGGGGGAGGCGGGAGAGACGGGGGAGGCGGGAGAGACGGAGGAGGCGGGAGAGACGGGAGAGACGGGAGAGACAGCAGAAACAGAAGAAACGGGAGAGACAGCAGAAACAGAAGAGACGGGAGAGACAGCAGAAACAGAAGAGACGGGACAGGACACGGAACACGGCAAGCAAAAGCTAAAACATGACAAATGATGCAGGACAACTCGAGTGCGTATAGTCAGCTCGTGGTAGAAACTAACCCTTCTTCGGCTCCAACGACCCCTCATACGGCACATATACGTACGGGAAAAAACCATGTACATGGGCACACACCTTCTGGCCAGCCGTCGTGGCACCAAAGATGCGGATCACCGGCACGCGGGGTAGTTGATAGGCCTGCGACGCACGGACATCGTTGCGCAGGACGGGCGTGTAAGGCGACGGCGGAGCTTGATAGTGATCAATAGCATTGATTTGGACCCGGAAACCGTTCATAGTTTGTCGGGGGCGAAGGGCCGGTCGGACAGGAGGAAGGGTCAGGGCAGGGATGGGCCAGGATCGAGGAAGCCAGATGAAAACGAGTGACAGTAAGGGTTAGGGCTATTGCAAGAGAGCCATGAGGAATACCCAGCTCCAAGCTGTGATCACAATTTCCCTGTTCCGATGATGTTGCCGGATGCTCGTTCGTCGTCCGATGGCAGCGGTCATGTGATCGGACCAGCTGGTTTTATCCCTGAGACGTGACACGGAACGCGTGTGGCACCAAGCAAATACCTAGCTTCGTCGCGTCGTCACGTGTCGCAACAGCCATGGATTATGCAAGTCATGAATTAGGGTCTGGCAGCGTACCCTAGATGTCTGCTCTGCTCGATGCTCGTGAACAATGCTGCATGCGCTCACACCGCCGCCCAAACACCAAAAAGCTTGAGAGATCCGTTCTCTTTAGACCCTTCCTTTTGCTTTTCGATATTTATCGGAGCTCCACTTGCCGGCGCATGCTGAGCTGGCCGTGCATGCAGCTATGGGATCTTGTGATTGCGTTTCATTTGCGGGTTGACGATAGAGCAACGTCAACAACGCACATAGCATTTATTTTCAGAATTCCTCTCCTTCTCCTCCTCCCATCACAGTACCCTCGGCTATACCTCGCATTACGCGCTTGCTAATACAGCAATGCAGCAGTACATCGCCCGCACATAACACCAGGATAGTTTGGGCCATCATCACAGTCACACCCAAGCACTTCCTTTGCAACGTGATTGCTACCTACTGCTCTGATGCCCGGGTGCTGATGCTACCTGCGCTACGGCCGTTGGTTTGCCATCAAAGTACCTCTCATCCAAACGCTAGGCCTGGCCTGATCTGGCTGCCGACCCCTTTGTTAAATCCCGACGGCTCCCCTTCTGAAATGCCGGTTCGCGCATGGTTTCGTTCTTTTTGCCTTCTATGGGGCCTTGGATTGTCTGACGACCATTTCCCCTCTCTCGGCACATCTTACATACATCAAAGCACGCTTCATGACCTTTGATCTGCTTCGACAGCAAAAGCTCTAGTCATTTGCGGTCAACGAGCTTCTGGTATGCCCATGTTGCAAGCTGCTGTGCCACCAGCCACCTACATGCTGGCCCCTTCGCTTCCTTCTCCTGTTTTCTCTGTGTTTAGCTGCAATGGCTGGGTGGGGGTCCGGTCCTGTGTCTGCTAATGCCATAATGTAGCTATGTCCTGTCCACGTAAGTCTGGCGCGTGCGTGGCCCTGTACTTAGCACACATACGCACATTACTACACATATATGTCTCTTTGCTACGGATCCGCGCTTTGAGTGGTGGTGGTGGGTGGGCGGATGGATAGGCTGGTAGATGTGGATATGTAAATGGACAAGGTAGCCAAGACTCGTATTAACGAGTTGGGCGTACACTGCGGGCTGTCGCCCGTGCGTGCGGGTTAAACCTTTTACGACTGCAGTATTATTTGCAGCCCGGGTTGATCTATTTGCCGGAGGCTAGGAGGCGCGATTGCCCCTGCAAACGGGCGGTTGGTCTGCGTATGGGTAGGTAGGTAGGTAGGTTTCTTGTCTCTTGTCTCTTGTCGTTCCTCCACCTGTGTTTCTGTCTTTTGTTGGCCTTCCTCTTCAAGCCTAACAGCTAGAGACTGACAGCTTCCAGCTATAGCTCAAGTGTACTGTAGCATCGATATGGGCGAATAAAGCGCAAATAATATCACATATCATGTACATGCTATACATTCAGCCCAGGTACAGATACACTGTCAGCCAAAGATGGAAATCTTGATTTTCCTATCGAAGATGGTATCGACGGACTTTGGCCTGTACCCGTTGCATGCTATTTGAGTTTATTGGATGGCCACAACCATGTTGCTGTTAGGTAAACGGCGTAGAAGTCTACACAGGGGAGGGGTGGAATGGGAAAAGGAGGTAGCATAAGGACGTAGGTGAAGACAATGTGCATGTAGATATACATGTGACCAGAACAACAGAGCAGCAGAGACGACGAGAGAGGATAAAAGAAGCGATGGGCTGCAGGCTGCAGGCTGCAGGCTACGGGCTACGCTGCAGGCTACGGGCTACGCTACGGGCTACGCTACGGGCTACGGCTACAGGCCATGGGCTACAGGCTACAGGCTGTATAATACAACCGCTGGTGGTGCTTGCTTATGTCCTGCTAGTTGGTTTCGTCACACTGTGACCCGCTCATCTGCATTTCATTGTTTTTTTAGCGTCTTCTATGCTTATTGGCGGGCTAACTCGGTGTTGCTGCTGGACTCTTCCCATCACGGCGTTGCTGCGAGAGAAACGCTCAGCCGCAGTCTTCTTGCTGCTCTCCTGCCCTGCCTGTCTTGCAGCTTGCTGTTCCCGCAGCTATTACTCTCTTTCTTTTAGCCCTTGCTGTCCTGTTGTTTTTTATTCTTCACGTCATCTTCTCCCCCCTTTTCTTCTCGGTAGCACCTCTGCTTCTATGTCCCTCTGTCCCTATGTGATGTGTTATTTATGACGTATTTCCTGTCATATATATTGTCTTCGTCCTAGTTGTCTTTCTCTCAGCTCCGTCTCATCTTTGTTTCCTTCCTTCAGTTGACCTTTCCTTCGTCTGGTCAGGGTCAAGGCCCGGTAATCCCCATCCCCATCCCCCCCC
>NETT01000060.1:0-27740 GCA_003449175.1 Ceratocystis smalleyi | reverse complement strand
TTCCCTCTTTAGTCAATTTCCCCTGGATGGCTAGTCCTTTATTTTCTCCTGCTCTTGTTTCTTCGTCTGATATACTTGATTTCTGAAGAAGCTGTCTAAACCAACAACTCGTGCCCTTCGTTGTCTTCCATTCCCACAATCATCGCCATAGCCATAATCGGGCTGGCAACATCTACTGCCCGCAGGACTAGACTCATTTCCCAGACCCTAGCTTATTTGTTTTTCTCTTGTTCTCGGCTTCGTCTTCGCATTATATTGTCTTGCTTTTATCTGTCTGTATAGCACTTAGCAGCTTGTACCCCGTCTCCTACCCCTCCCTCCCCCCCAATTCCTTACCCATACCCTTTTGTTTCCTACTTTAGCTGGCTTGCTTGTGTATTTTCCTACATCACTCCCAGACTCTCCTGCTTATTTCCCTTGTTCGTCTCTGCTATGTACTCTCGCTGCTGCTTACTTTCGCGCTTCTTCTGTAGTCGGCAAGTTCCAAGCTCGCCTATCATATAATTTATGCAGGCCCTGGCCGCTACTCTAAGTCCATGGCTAACAAAGGTGTGGGCGGAAACAGAACGGTTCTTCTTGTTTTTGTGATTACTTTTGCCGATTTTTTCTCTATTTGTCCCAGTGGCTATTGTCTCCCTGTCGGCAAAGCTGGGCTATCTTATTGATCATGGTATGGGACGGGGAGGAGGAGGAGGAGGAGGGAGGGAACATATCAAGGAAAATGAAGTTCAGTGTTTAAACATGATTTTTATCTCTATCTTTATTTCTCTTTCATTTTTTATTTTTCCTCTTTAAATCTTGGGTTTAGCTTCTTGTAAATTGGCCTGTATGTCTTTTACCTTTCACTTCTTCTTCCTCCTTTTACCTCTAACAGCTGTATATAACTCTCCTTCTCATCTACTCTCGTCCTGTCATATCTCTTTCCCTCTCACTCCTCGGCTCCCCTCCCCTGCTTCCGCCCTCCTGTCCCTTTTGGGTCTTCGTTCTGCGTCATCCAGCAAGCCAGTCCGTACTGTCTTGTGTTTCCCTATACATTATCTGTGTCACTTGTCAAACCAGGCACAGGCGCCTTCACTATGAGAATTCACCATGGTCTAGCATCACAGGTCAATCAGACAGACATGTCTCTGGCGATTGGCCCTCCTATGTCTGTGGAGGCGGGCCATGCACATGCCCATGTGGCAAGAGACGAGGGTGATACTTATCCGTCCTTCTCGCGAGCTACATCCTGCTCCTCCCGCTCCACACCTGATGCCTTTCGGTCTCCATCTTTCGCACGGGATATCAAGTCGACTGGTAAGCCTATGTCCTCATATATCGGATTGTGCTGTTGATTCTTCTGCTCATGCTACTGTTCCACTTCCGCTTGTCCCTCACTGTTGTTGTTGTTGTCTGACCCTTTACTATCCATCCTATTCATGCCAGCGTGAGCTAACAACCTAGTCTAGTTTCTCGGTATGACGTCAGCCAAAATCGGCTATGTAAGTTGTGATTGTATATCGTGTGTGGGCGCTGCGTAGATATGTTTGCATCTCTCCACCACCAGGGTGGTTACTTTTCCAGTCGTGCTTTGGCTCCGTAACTCTAACCCTCTCTAGTTCACGAGCTCCATGTCTTCCACCACTTCCGGCAGCCTATGTGGCCCATTTACTTCTTTGGCTCTATATGCAAAAGAGGAGTGGCCCACTCCCGCAAAGTTCTCTATGCGTACCAAGTCTCAGAGCTTCATAACATGCAGGAACTGCAGCTGCCTGTTGTCTACGAGTGCAACTACATCACTATCATGAGCCAGCCACCGGGCCACCTAGAACCTGTGTCCGGTCTTCAATTCCCCATTTCCACCATGAAACATTTAGACACTGCTTCGGCTAATGGGCTGTCCCACTTGGACTTGGAGCGTCTGGCTGCAGCGATCCGGAAGCAGCAGCAACGAGAGGGTCTTCCAGCATATGCCGTTGCCAATATGGCTCTGTTGAGGGACAGTATCTTGGACGGCCTGACTTTGGACGCCGTGAAGTGGGCTGAAAGGCCAAGAACACCCACAGCCTGTCTCCTGAGCATGGTGGCTGATGATCACGTAAGTCGGGGCTTTGCCTGCTAAACGTTTCCTTTCTTTTTCACCTAGACTGACCCGTCCGGTAGATGCTTCCTCACTCGCGTATGATGATCGGATTTTGCCTAAACATGCTATACACACTCGGTAAGGCCCACCATAGGCATGCTTATCATACCGCCCTAACACCACATGCAGCCCTGCGTTCTGGAATCATGCGGCCCGCGGCGGCCAGCCCCCCCTGTTTCATTGGGATGCCCAACAACAGGCTGCCGTCTACAATCCCCATTACCGTTGTTATCCAGCTTGACGCAGTCCTGTGTCGTCTGCTTGCCGAGTTCCAGCGCCGCTTCGACGAGTTCTGGCATGAAATTGCCGTAGTCAGGCCGTGTAGGAAGGCAGACTGGGATCTGCTGTTCTGCAGCATCACGTCCTTTGCCCAGCTGTACTCGGCCATCCTCGACAATCTGTTGTCACAGGCTAAGAATGACGCAAGCGCATTGGTCAGTTTCCCGATTTGTTCGCATCATGGTGGCCTGCCAAGGCTGTTGTAGTATCGCGCAGTAGCTAACATTAACTCGCTAGCACACCTACATCAACATGTACAACGATGTCGAGGCTGCTATGTCCAGTATGGTCGGTTCGTTTCTGCAATGGCGCGGCAAGTTCAAAGACTGCGACTTTGTTATGTTCCGGCGCCCTATGACAGAGTCTTTAGTGTCCAGGGCTCGTTCACATGACAGCGAGTTGGGGGGCCCGGACATGTTCTACTGGGTTGACCTACTGTTGAATCGTACTGTAAACGAGTGCCCGATGCGACCGTCCATGACGCGAGAAGTCGCAATGGCGAGGATCGGCACATGAGATAAGGGTTACTGTGAAACAAGGATTCGTGGCTTATTTAGGGTTGTCGCTTTTTTTATTTACTGTTAGATGCGTTTCACTGTTCTTTCTGGTTCTAAGAAACTAGAGAGTCTGGATAGAGAATAAAACACTGCTTTTATTACTGGGCAATGGCCAGATGTTGGCATGTGCGTCGCTGTGCATTTGAAATTGGGGATTTCCTTTTCTCTGCTGATTGTTTGGTTTGTCCGTGGGTTGTGCTCTGCATGAGAAAGCCCGGCCGCATAGATGCCTCATCAACATTACAGACAGGGAAGAAGAAATGGACCGACATACACGTCATGGGACCCAAGCAACGGGACTCAAAACTGAAGGAAGTGAGGCTTTGAAAAAGGAAGAAGAAGAGTCATGTTCCTTGACAAGTGTCATGTAAAAAAGGAAGCAAGAAACAAACAACAAAACAAAAATGGCACAGACCATCAAGGGTCGCGCCACCGCTCGACAAACCGATACGAGGGAAAAGGAAAACGCTGGAAACGCTGCAACATGCGGGATCAACAAAGGGAAAGAAAATAGACAATGGGGCAATATGGGGCAAGAGAAGGGGAAAGAAAAACGACAGGTGGAAACGCCTCATGACGTGCTGTTGTTGCCAGTGGGCTCTCGATGCCGGGCTCCCTCGTCTGAGGCCATCGGCCTAACTTTCTTGGCCTCCAGCTTTTGCCGCTGTGCAGCCATCTTGGCTTCCATGTGCGTCTGCATCTGGGCTAGGAAGGCCTGCACTTCATGCTGCTGGGCGAATTCAAAGTGGCCATCCTCGAAGATGGAGTCCGAGTCGGAGGGCGAGGCCGAGCCGTAGTGGTCGTCGTCGTCGTCGTAGCCTCCATTGTACTCGTAGTCGCAGTCGCTGGCATAGCCATTGGTGTCTGCCCCATAGACGGTCTCGTCGGCGTATTCTACGTGCTGCACCGGCGAGTGAGCCCATAGGGCGGCCTCGTTGTGTTTGGAGCACCGGTAGAGCTCTGGCATGTCATGGTCGTCTTCTAGCTCTAGGTCTACGTCAACTGCTGTCGCAGAATCATCCGCAACGTCTTCAAAATGCTCCACCTCGGGCCTATCATCCGCGTCATCGAAGCAGTCAAGCATGCCAGGGCCGGGGGTGTGGTGCATGGATTTGTGCAGAGGTCTACTAGGCAGGGACGAAGACGGCGAGTAGGTCTCCCGGTTTGTGGAGGGCGAAAAGTCACGGTCTGATGAGGAGGACAAAGATTCTGTAAACGAGCTGGCATAGGGTGAGAAGGGAGGGTGGGTCTGAGAGAAGCGGCAGTCAAGCGAGAGAGAAAGGGCTTTAGGGTTGAGACTGAGCAGCTCAAGTTCGTAGGCGGCGCGGTCAAGGGCGCAGGCTGTGAGAGGAGAAAGAGACATGGCGAGAGAAGTGGAGGGGGGGAGAGAGAGGGAGAAAGGAGAGCAAAGACGGGAGGTTGAGACAAAGAAGCAAGACGACGATAGTAGGATAGGAGGAATAGAGTCAGGACAAGCACAAAGACACTGAAAAGGGGAGAAATGGAGAAAAAAGAGCAGGAAAAGCGTCAAGGAGAGACTGCGTGGACGTGTTATAAGACGATGCAAAAACAGCAGTCCTCCTGTGGGCCTGTATCTCGCTCGCTCTGGATTTCTCTCTAACTATAGCCGCCTGTGATAATGCCAACAAAGAGGCCCCGAACGAGGAGAAAAATAAGAAGAGGCTCGGCGTCACTTTTGTCAATGCGCCTGGGCTTTTCGCGGAGCACTCTGAAATTCGACAGGAAGGAAGAAACAAGCCCCAGAGGACTAGAGCGACAGCAAGGAGGCAAAGTTCAGGACAGTCCAAGGGCTGAGAAATATAGAGGGAAAAAAAGAGAGGAAAGTGCAGAGGTGAAGATATGGAGATTGGGTTCCAGTCTGGGGCTGGCACTGGGCTACGGAGAATGCTGACTCTCTGACTCTCTTCCCCTCGCCCGCTCTTAGTTTTAGACTCTCCCCGCGTTTATATCACCAACAAGTTCTCTCCCAGCCTCTCCGCAGTTTTTAGTCTCCTCCTCCTCCTCCTCCTCCTCCTCCTCCCTATCCCCATAACAAAGCCCAACTAAGGCACGGCTCTTCTCCTCCCAGCAAAGCGCCCAATTCCGGGAAGGGGCCAAGGAGAGGTCTCGTTCCACTTGGGATTTCCCCAGGGTGGCGTTTTTGTCCTCGTAGCGGCCTTTGTTTTACCTGTGGTCTCTGTAACTCCAATAATCGCCTTTGCTCAGACCACTTGTGGGCTGTCCAATTTGAATCCTATATGCTCGTCTTTATTTTGCACTTTTCTTTTGCCTTTCGTGCCCTTCACGTCACACTCCGGCTGCATGTTTTTCCTCTATTTCTCTCCTTCGTTCCGGCCCGTCTTTCACTCACTCTTCCTCAACACAGCGCCTCTCCCTCTTTCTTCAGCTCCGTCTCGTCATCCCCAAGTAGTACGAATCCTGAGTCCAACAATACCACGGGTGATGATGCGGCGCCCCAAGTTAGTGGCCCAATACTTTTGACACGTCACTTCTCCCAACCCTTGTCGCCGGTAACCCTGCCCCACTGGGCCGGCTCCCCCGAATCACAAAATTCAAAAATTCAAAATTCCCGACAGCTACAATTAAGCTAGTTGCTTCTCTCGGCGTTGTTCCTTCGTCTTTCCTCAATCTTTCCCGTTTTGGATGGGCCCGTTTTATTAATTTCGCGGTGCTATTTAGCCTGTTGTCACAAGATAGCAGCGGTCCCCACTTTCCCTGGTACCACGAAGATTGTGGGCCTACGTCTGGCAGCAAGGCCGCTGGCACTTGTTTCGTGTCGGGTCTGGTCTTGTCTTGTCGTGTCGTGTCGTGTCTCCTAGCTAAGCTCTAGCCAACTCCCATCCTGTCTGTCTGTGCCACTATTCGCTGGCGCAGCAAAGCTCTCTATCTCTGTCTCGCCTTCGTAGCTGCTGCTGTAGTCATCCTCATAGTCTTTGAATGTGGCCTTGCTCTTCTCTCCCCGTTCCTCCTCTGTCGTCACTCTTCCACTCCCTTCCTCGGCCTCCCAAATGGTCATCAGCAGATTGCTGCTTCCTCGTCGTCTCCTTCTGATAACCTGGCTGCTATGCACCACCTTTTCCGTCCATTGAATGTACTCTTCTCCCTCCTCAAAATCGCCGTCATCATCTTCGTCCTCGTCGCTCCCTCTATTTTCCTCGTCCTCAGCAAAGCTATCTGAGTCGTTCTCAAACTCCCCCGTCTCTTCCCGGGCCTCGCGCCTCCGCTGCTTGGGCGTTGCATCCTGCAGTACGTCACGGAAAATCTGCTGGTCCTTCTCCATAAGCTCGTAGAGAGAGTCGCTCTTGCGTGCGTGCTGTTGTGGCCCTTCTTCTGTCAGAATGCTTGCCCGTCCGCTGTCGTACAGTGACGGCCCCTCATATTTTAGGCGGCCTGCCCGTATGAATTTGGCCATGTCTGCTAGGATGTATCTAGCTTGAGATCGTGATGCAGGGAAATAATGGATACACTGTTGTATGAGAAGCACTAGCTCATCTTTGCGCCATGCGCGCACCATCTGGTGCAGATATAAGCAATGGTTGACCGCATCTCGCAAGGCGACACGACTGTAAACGACTGTGTTGTACGCGGCCCACAGAACAATCACCCCGAGTGACCACATATCTGCTGCCGGCGTACCGGCGAATTGGCGTTTGGCTCGGTCAGGCCTAGCAAGAATTTCGGGTGCCTTGAATTGCGACCCTCGGGGATCGGTAACAGCGCGTTTGGTCTCGAGAATGCCAAAGTCTGAAAGCTGCACGTGGAGCTTGTCGTGCTCGCATTTGCAGCCACGATTCAGGACGAGGATATTTTTTGGGTGCAGGTTGCCGTGGGCAATTCCTTGTTGGTGAAGGTAGTCTAGTGCATTCAGGCACTGTTGAAACATGACTAAAGTCTCGCCAAAGTGGAAGGGCCTCACATTACGGAAC
This sequence comes from Ceratocystis smalleyi, assembly GCA_003449175.1. Classification (NCBI taxonomy): domain Eukaryota; kingdom Fungi; phylum Ascomycota; class Sordariomycetes; order Microascales; family Ceratocystidaceae; genus Ceratocystis; species Ceratocystis smalleyi. The sequence continues at coordinate 20,835 of NETT01000060.1, read as the reverse complement.
TGGTGGGCAATGTTCTCGTGTGGCCTCCAGGGCATAAACACTTCATGCACGTCCGGCTTGAACGCTACGAGGTGCAGAATGTGGTCCTATAATACCGTTAGTGGGCCCACCATCGAACCCGGCACCGCCATGACATCTCGAAACACACACACACACACACACACACACACACACACATTCCATAGCATAGGTATTCTCTGGCTTCACTTACATGGCGCAGCTTCTGAAATCTCCGTACGCTTGCTATCCACTCGGCCCTTTCTTTCTTGGTGTTTAAGCACATCACTCGCTTGAGCACAAAAGCCTGTGCATTGCTTGTATTCCAGACTTTGTGTGTGAACCCGCGCACACAGCTCATCAATTGCTTCTCAAAAGCTATTGTTGGCATCCCGCTGCGCACTGCAGACCGTAGCCTCTCCGGAGCTGGCAAAGGCAGCTGGAGATCTGGTTGGTGACTGGAGTACTGTGTTATTGCGCGGATCGTGTTGTCATCCCTGGTGTCGTAGATTCGGGGCACAACAATGTATTCCTCACCATTGTGCATGGTAATAGAGATATCATTAGAATCAGCAAAGCTGAAGCCGGTCACTGTCCACGTCGTATCTGATTGGAACTCGGTGGCTTGGATGCCAAATGTGACCATGGTGCCCATTGCACTGCCAAAGTCTCGAACTACCAGCCGATAAACATTGTCGACAAACTCGTTGGAATAGCCAATCATAAAATGCACTGGGTCTGTACCCAGTTGTTTATCTAAAACCACGTCACAGTAATCCGGGGCATGACCGAAGACGAAGCCTTGGCGGTGCTTGGGAGGTTGCGCAAAGTTGAGCTCTAGATATGGTAGTTCCCCGTACTTGGCGGCTCTTGGTATGTCTTGGTCAAAAGCATCATTACTTGGCTCATGATAGCGGTCCCGATTCTGCTCAACTGTTGCTGGCGAGAATCTCCCGATCTTCGGATACAAGCGAGCAATTAGACCCAAGGCTGGTATAGTGCGAGGGGCGCTTGGCGAGGGCGATACAATGGGCTGCTGGTCCCGGGAGATTTGCGCATACATTCTTCAGATGTCGAACCAACTGGAAATGTGTCTCGTGAAAAGAAGACAACGTATCGTATCGTGATGAGGCAAAAAGAGAGTTGGAATGGAGATGGAGATGTACAAAAAGAAGAGCACAATCACTCAATAAGCTTTGTAATTGAATGGATATGCATTAGTATCAAAGTCATTTGTAGAAGCCCATAGAGCAAGGTAATGGACAATAGGTGTAGAAAGCGTGGCGGGCGGGGGGAGAAAGAAAAAAAGCGTGACGGATGCCGAATATCGATAGGCTAAGAAATGCTGTACACTGATATAAATATCCTTTTGCTTTAACATAGGCTCGGCTGGTCATCCATCAAACTCAGCATGAAGGAGAAAAAGAACAGAAGCCGTAATAAAAGGAAAACTACGGGCGGGAGAGAAAATGTAGCAGACTGGGAGGTAGTAGACAGCTTGGACGGCAGAAAGGTCAGCAAACAGCTTCCGAAACGGTTCAAATGCATCTACCCGTTCGTTAGATGATGACAAGGTTAGCCCCAGCCCATAGACGTTGATATACAAATCATATGCCATTCGAATAGCTAAAGAGAGACAAAAGGGCTATTGGGCCTGGGGAGCAGCTTGTATGCTATGGCAAGTCCAAACGGAGATGGTAACACACCGGCACGCCAGCATGCTGATAGAAGCAAAGATAAAGCAAAGGCAATAGTCTTTGTGGCAGCGTCATGTTGATTTTCTCGGTAGCTTTTGCTTGAAAAGGGACTCTTTCTTGAAAGTTTGCATCTGTTCGGCTGCCTCTGAAGCAGATTTTCAAGTACACTTGTGTTAGGACAATCCCAGCTTCTGTAGGTATCAAGATTGCAGCTGGCCAACCAGTAGCCAAACACCAGCAATTTCGAGACTAGCTTTCGGTGAACTTTCTTAGTTGGGCTCGGTGCTCACTTAAGCGACTTAATGCTCGGAAAGCCCATGAAAAGGCCTCACATGGCCCTCCACCGTCATTTCCTATTCATGCACATGTCCGTGTGTCATGCCTCAAATTGCATTGGGATCTGCGATGCGGCGTGTAATTATTTTCTTTCCCCTTGCACCAAAAACAAAGCCACGTAGATTAAGACACGAACGTACGCATGATCGCCTGGTCCATGGTTCTTGGTCTTGGTGTTCATGTTCTCTCTTGTTTTTGCATGCATATTATGCGAGGGTGATATGTCAGGCCTCGCACGCTAGACCATAGCAACGGACATGTTGCCATCCGCGCTTTCGCGGCTCGTTTTCATAGCCGATTTCCAGGCCTTCTTCAGTGGCCCTACAATACTGGTGTTCGGTTGCATTAGTCTTCGTCATACTAGCCCTGCCTGCTGCCTCTGAGCCTAGTTCTAGTGGTCGCGTTCCGAGACTTGGTTCGTGTCTTTGTGGCTGGCGAGCAGTGGCTGATGGGTGGTAGTAAGTGGTGAGTTGAGTTGAGTGGTGGTGATGTCTGGTACAGCAGGTGAAGTTGGACTCGGGTTACACAGATACCCGACTATCAGCCGATGCTTCAGTGTGGCGTTGGAGTAAGTAGCGCCACAGCCAGTTTGTCAATGGCTGGCTGTGGCATTATTTCTAATCCCATACAGGCGAGGTAGATCGTAGAATATACAGTAGAGAGAAAAGAGGCCTTTTGCTCTAGACATCCTGCATCATCGATCTGTCTCTCGTTCATTCAAACCGCCCTCTACTTTCATAAGTCCAGACAGTCCAAATTAATACATCATGGCATCATCACCAGACCCCGAAACGAAACGTGGCGATAAATTTTCCACTGCCGCCAAAGAAGAAAATATCTACATTCCCGCCTTCATCAGTAAAAGGCCCTTCTATGCAGACAACGATACCAGCGCCGACTATTTAGGCCATCAGCGCTTACAAAAAAAAGACGAAGAAACAAAATGGTACGACCGCGGCAAAAAGGCCGCGCCGGCCGCTACCAAATACCGCAAGGGCGCTTGTGAGAATTGCGGTGCCATGACCCACAAAGTCAAGGACTGCCTTAGCCGACCACGCGCCCGCGGCGCAAAATGGACTGGCCGTGACATTCAGGCCGACGAGGGGCTACAAGACGTCAAACTAGGCTGGGATGCCAAGCGTGACCGCTGGAACGGCTTTGATGCTAAGGACTTCCGTGCTGTTGTCGATGAACATAACAAGATGGAGGAATTGCGCCGCGAAGTGCAGCGCGCCGCACGTGCCAATGATCCCGATGCTGCTGCTGCCGGCGACGATGCTCTTGATGCGGGCGACAAGTATGCCGAGCAGAACGATATGAGCAAGCATCAAGCCACCTCGACTCGCCAACTACGTATCCGTGAAGATACTGCAAAATATCTTCTCAATCTTGATCTCGACAGCGCCAAGTATGACCCCAAACGACGCACGCTAGTTGATGCTGGCGCTACGGTAGATAAAGCCGCCGAGACTTTTGCTGAACAAGCCTTCATGCGATCTGGGGGCGATGCAGTGGAGTTTGAGCAGGCGCAAAGACATGCCTGGGAGCAGCAAGAGACTTTTGGCAACACTTCGCAACATCTACAAGCCAATCCCACATCAGGTGAATACCAACGCAAACTTATTCGCGAAGCAGAGGAGCGGAGAAAGGCCGAAAAGTCTAAGCTACTCCAGGACAAGTACGGGGTGTCACTAGAGTCTGATAACAGTGGCGAGGGAGCAACTGCAGCTGCCCTCCGAGCTATGGCAGTCACGGAAAATGAGGCGTTTGTAGAGTATGACGAGCTGGGTCTGGTGAAGGGTGCGCCCAAGAAAATCGTCAAGTCACGCTATGCCGAAGACGTGTTTCCTAACAACCACAGCTCTGTGTTTGGCTCATGGTGGGCAAATTTCAAATGGGGCTATGCCTGTTGCCATTCATTTGTCATGAACAGCTACTGCACTGGCGAGGATGGCAAGCGAGCCTGGGAAAACTCGGAAAAACAGAGGAACGGGATTGCCATGATTGAAAATACTTCAGCTGCCGCTGCTATAGATGGTGTCGAGAAGCCTGAGGCCAAGACAGAGCCTGAAGGAGAGGCTCAAGGCGAGGCTGAGCCGCTGGCTGAGAGGCGCAGAGCCAAGAAACGGACAGCGGCGGATATGATGAATGGTGTCACAGAGAAGGAGCTTGACGAATATCGGAGGCGACGAACAGCAGCCGAGGATCCCATGGCTCAGCATTTGGGGAAAGACGATTTGGTATAATGCTGCAATAGTATACGTCATTCACGGCTAAGCTTGTTTTTCTTTTGCTCATCAAAACCAGATGTGACTATGACCCTAATAACTGCAATAAACTACTCAACAGGTGCCATTTCTTATTAAGCAAATAACCTAACTGTGTCTCGCATGACCCATCGCTTGATGATTCCAACTGTACCTGGTATATGTAATACTGAAAGCAGACAACACATATTCACGCATGCAAAACTACGATATTCATGTCAAGGAAGGTTGAAGCACACCCAGACTCTATACCACCCTTCCCGACACGATGTTACCCAGTTCAACCCGTTCGTCTAATAAGGGCCAGAGGTGTAGATTGGATGCACCTCAATATTTTGCAAAACAAAAAACGAAGCAATGAGACAAGTGGTCATAAGGATAAAAAAACTTGGACGGCTCGAGTAACATTAAAAAGAGAGAGAAAGAGGTTGGTATTTTTTTTAGTCTTCAATTCTTCCTGATATTCTCCTTTTAGATCGTGGTCTCGTAGGGAACGGGAGTGACGGTCTGGGGGGCGTTCTCTGCAAAAGAGATTGTCCGTGCCTCACGGGGAGCAGCCGGTTGCCGCTTCAGCTGGACGGGGGTGCCCTCAGCCTTGGCAATCTTCTTCTTCTCGGCGTTCTCCTTGACTCTGCGCAGGAAGTCGTCACGCGAGCGCGAGGGCGAAACGTGCTCGACCCGAACGTTGATACGCTTCTCCATGTAGCGGTAGCCGACCTTCTTGTAGATGATGATACCAACAGCGGACTTGGTGACGTTGTAGACAACGCCAGTCTTGCCGTGGTAGACCTTGTAGGGCATACTGTAGGGTAAAGTGTCAGCATTTGTTATTTGATGACACTGCCTTGTGGGATATTCCCGGCCTCTTCCATATCTCAAGTGCACTGTGGTTGTGAATGTCGTTTTCCATGTCGCCAAAATGGTGGGTCTTCACGTGAACTGATTTGTTTCGAGTCAAGTTCCCTAAAACGACTGAGAAATGGAAGCGCCTGAGATACAATCCAAGGTCTTACGTGGGAAGCGAGAAAAAAAGGAATGTTTCCTTACCCCTTCTGGACAGCACCGTTGGTCTTGATGTCAACGATGTCACCAACTCTGTATTACACCAAGATGTCAATATTTCGTTCTCTCGTCGTTTGATTTGTCGATTAAAGATAAAGCACGTATGGTGCATTTTGTCGTCGGTATAGATCGATTCGAATGGACTGGGTGCTGACGAACCTGTACTCGCGAAGGTAGGTGGACAGGGCGATCATGCCCTTCTGGCGGAAGTTGCGCGAGAAGGCATACTGTTCAGATAGTCAGTAAAAGACATCTTCACAATATCAATAATAGCAATGTCGAGAAAATTTTTTGGGAGAAGATAGGCGCGAGACTTACGCGAGTGCCCGAGCGGAGACCAGCGGATTTACCCATTTTGACGGTATTTTGGTATGGTTGAGAAGATGGTGATAATTTCGTTCTTCACTTTCAAGATTTCTCAAGATAGACTGTCAAGAGCAAATGGTCCTAGTTGAAAATTGGGCACAATCCTGTTCCGTGTGGTGGGGTCTATTGCTGAGTCAGCTGTGATTTTTGTAGGCATTCACCATACAAAATGGCCTATTTAGGTCTTGTTGATCAGGGCTTTGCCCACACACAAAAGTTTTTACTCGGGGTAAACTTCGGGACCTAATTGCAGAAAGACCCACTTCTGTATGCTCTTGTGATAATATTGTCCTCCGAAAGTTGGACTTGTCGAAACTTTGACCTTTTCTCTTCTCAGAACCGTCAACTCATACCGCAAAAATGGCCCCGTGAGTACTATCGCCAATTGAAAAAGCCCTTTGAAGCCTTCGTACTGTTTGCTAACATCATATTGCCATGTAGTCTGTGCTACTCCAAGACTTCGAGAACTCCTCGCCGCCCCTTCGAGGCTGCCCGCCTGTCAGTAATCACCGGCCACTAAATGAGAGCTAGACTCTCTTTAAGTCGATTGTGATAAAAAACTGACATCGATTTTTTCTTCACGACATATAGGGACTCTGAGCTGAAGCTCGTCGGCGAGTACGGTCTGCGCAACAAGCGTGAGGTCTGGCGTGTCCAGCTCACTCTGTCCAAGATCCGTCGTGCTGCTCGGTATGTGATGAAACAAACACCCAACCCAAAGGCCCAAGTTTGAAGACGTTAAGAACAAAGAGCCATTTGGACTCGAGTGACTAACAACTTTTCTTTCTCGCAGTGAGCTGCTGACCCTGGATGAGAAGGACCCCAAGCGCCTCTTCGAGGGTAACGCTCTGATTCGCCGTCTGGTGCGTGTCGGTGTTCTTGATGAGTCCCGCATGAAGCTTGATTACGTCCTGGCCCTGAAGGTCGAGGATTTCCTTGAGCGCCGTCTGCAGACCTGCGTGTACAAGCTAGGCCTTGCCAAGTCTATCCACCACGCCCGTGTTCTGATCCGCCAGCGCCACATCCGTGTCGGCAAGCAGATCGTCAATGTCCCCTCCTTCATCGTCCGTCTGGACTCCCAGAAGCACATTGACTTCTCTCTGTCCTCTCCCTTCGGCTCCGGCCGTCCTGGTCGTGTGCGGAGAAAGAAGGCCAAGGCCGCCGAGAAGGGTGATGACGACGCCGAGGACGACGAGTAAACTCGCCTTCTCGTGGCCAACACTTGCACTCTCTTGGGTTTTCAGGGTTCTGTTTTCAGGTGCACAACTGCTACAGCTAGGTTATGGACATCACGCGTCGTCGCTCAGCGCACGCATTTTAGCATGAGGCGTTACATGGAACAAAATGGGATTGGTTTGCTGTTTTTAGGGATCAACAACAGCCTGGCTGGCTGTCTTTTGAAGACTGCTCAACTCGTACCCGTGAAAGTGGCCTGTTGATGTGTCCATGAACGGAACATACTGACAAACGAGAGGAACCGCGAATGAAAAAATGAAAAAATGAAAAATAGAACAGGCCTTGAAGGCAAGCTTTTGAGTACACAGATGAATTGTGGGTGTTTATGGTTCTTGGTTGTAGCGCTCTACTATGATTGATGGTTCGCATGACCATCCAAAGGGTAACACCGGTTTTCTTGGGGCACAGATATGCATCCATAGGCTTGCAAGTAGCAGTGCAGTGAAGGGAAAGCCTCGTTTTTCACTTTGTCACACCGATACCAATAGTTCTTAGGGTTAGATCCTGTGACCCTTATTTGAAACAAAGGTATTCCTGTTAACAAGACTAAGTGAAACGCTCCACAGGGCTAACACATACTACAGCAGAACCATAATGTGATCATCACTTCGGAAACACGACCCCACCATATCTCAACGTCAACAACGTACTGCTAATCGTCCACAGCCTGATGAAAGACAACTTGGAAATATTTAAATGACCCCTGATTTTCTCCCTCACGGCCACAAGCTACAACTACAAATACGCCTACGACCCCCATACGCTATTGCGCCTTTCTACGCTTATCTCGCAGCATCCATCATTGCATCCTGCAAAGCCCCGTCTCGATCACTCGATCAATATCGCAATAATGAACTACCTTTACTCGACTGTCAATACGCTGCGCGACCGGTACACGCCGGTCTCACATACTTCGACCTTCCGCAACACTGGCCAGATCACACCCGAAGAGTTTCTACAAGCCGGCGACTACCTCGTATACAAATTCCCGACCTGGTCGTGGGGTCAGGCCGACGATCCTTCTCGGCGTGTCAGTTTCCTACCCGCCGATAAGCAATTTCTTGTGACACGCAATGTGCCGTGCCACCGGCGACTCAACGACGACTTTGCCGGCGATGCGGGCCATGAAGAGGCGCTGATTAAGGACGGAGAAGACTTTGGCCGTGGTCCGGGTGCAGCTGGTGCAGCCGGTGCAGCCGACGATGATGAAGGCTGGCTGCGCACAGGCGGCATGATAAGCTCACAGCCACTCAAGGTCAAGGAAATCCGCACAGTAGATGACTTGGGAAATGTTGGAGATCGCGAGGTGGTGGAGGACGATGATGACATCCCGGATATGGAGGACGAGGAAGACGAAGACGCCATCATCAAAGACGACCAGGCTGATGGCAAGTCGAGGCAAGTGAAACAGCATTTCTCCTGCTGCAGCTTCTGTTAATTTTCGCTAACCTACGCTTAATCCCCTATTTTTCCTTACAACAGCGGTCGCCGCACCTACAATCTGTACATCATGTACTCTCCCTTCTACCGCACACCACGCATGTATCTCTCCGGCTACCTCTCCTCTGGCCAGCCGCTTCCACCGCAGTCAATGATGGACGACATTGTCGGCGACTACAAAGACAAGACCGTAACGCTGGAAGACTTCCCGTTCTTCGCCAACAACATCAAAATGGCTAGCGTGCACCCGTGTAAGCACGCCAGCGTTATGAAATCAATGCTCGATCGTGCTGATGCCGCTCTGCGCCTACGCCGCGAAAAGCTGCAGCGTGCACGTGAACTGAGCACTGCTGAAACCGAGTCTGCGGAGGCCTTGACTAGTGGCGTTGCAGGACTGGATGTCAAGGATAATGATAAGGATGGCGACGAATGGGAGGAAGTCAAGGAGAGCGAAGTACAAGACGAGGTGGCTATTCGCGTTGATCAGTATCTGGTTGTTTTCCTAAAGGTGAGCCCCTACAGCTGCAAGTTCACAGTATGTCTATCGTTCTAACTTTTACGCTTTGCAGTTTATGGCTAGTGTGACGCCTGGTATTGAACATGATTTCACGATGACGATTTGAGTGGAGAGTGTGTGCTTTTGGGGGCAACGAGACACAGCGTCTGTTAGTTCCTCCTTGTTTTTGTTTTGCTACATGACACCTTCTTTCATACTGCTCCCCTACGAAGCTATAATACTATCTCATGACTCCTGGTTTCTCGTGCCTCCTCACCAACGAGCCAATATCCTTGACTAATATTACCAAAGGCTACTAAATAGCTGGCGTACCATTAATATATATATATATACACGACCTGAGAACCCAATTCACTGATCAGCAAGACCACACCACACCTCTCTTTCCCAAGGGACCTCGGTTGCTTGTAAAACACAGGCCTCGAAAGCTACTTGCTGCGGCTGTAAACAAATGCTGACTATTGTATGATTTAATTACTACGGTGCAATGTATAGGCTAACTACAGTATGTGGATGATAATGAGTAAAAATGATAGGAGCAAAAGAAAGCACGAGTGCTACATGGCTGGGGGGCGGCTAGAATGAGGCAGGTCGCGACGGGCTAGAAAGTACAGCACACAACCAGGCAAGATAAAAAATGACAAGACAACAAAGGAAAAATGGCCGAACAGTGATACTTGATACATCGAAACAGCAAAACTTACAGAAACAAAGACAAAAACACACGTCGCATCACCATGCTCACCGTCAGCTCTTGTCGTCCAACCACGAGGCCGCATAGTCATCATCGCGCTGCCCGTTAGAAAGCCTCGAGGGTGACCTCTTCAACCCCAAAGCTGAAGACGAACTTGATGCTGACCCAGGTGGCTGAAACACTCCGTAAGAGCTGCGGCGATAGCTGCGGCGACTCACTGAGCGGACAGCCGGTGAAAAACCACCCCCACCTCCACCTCCAGTACCTGTACCCGTCCACTCATCGTCGCGACTAGCCTCGTCCTCACGCGGAGTCCCAGGCTCAGAAAAGTCGTCTGGCGCCGCGACAACCAGCAGACTAGGATCTCCGGTGGGCAGGAGGCTGCCTTGCTCGATTGCTTTGCGCTGGATGGGCGAGGCTTGGCGCAGGGACTGGCGTGAAGAGGCACGGCTGAGAGAGGCAGCAACCGAGATGGAACTGACACTAGCAGTACTCGGGCTGCGACGCAGGGGAAGCGGCGATGGAATGCGCGAAATTGGGCTTTGGGTGTTTATAGTAGTGGAAACAGGCAATGACGACTGGGCTGTAGCGATTCCGGGCGAAGGTGTGGACTGTGAAATGGCAGGGGTCGACAGCGGGGTTGCCAAAGAATGCCGCTTCATGACAGGCAGCGAAGTCACTCTATTGCCTTTCTCTGGTGGCGGAAGCGGTGTTCCAATAGGAGGAAGTGGTTGGCCTCGACCCATGGGCTGCGATAGATCAATAGCTGGAGAGTTAGAAGCAGCAGCAGCAGTAGTAGTTGATGAATTATTCTCTTTTCTCCGGGCAAGAGCATTTACGCCCCAGTTTCGGGCATATGCAGCAGCAGAGCTCATGGCAGCGAGGGTGTTGCGTTTAGTGATATGGCGCGTTGGGGAGTGTTCGCGATCAAGAGAACTAGTAGAAGGCAGCGAAGCCTCGGGGAGCTCTGATATACTACCAGTCTTCCCATTGTATGAGTAACGTGAGTCGGGACGTGAAGCACGAAAAGGCACAGCCGAGATAGAGGCGGCACTATTGCCGTCATCTTTATCAACACGGTCGTTTTCGTCATCATTGCCACCATTGTTAACACCAGCGGGCGTGCTTTCTAGGCTCGCGTTGCTGTTATTATTGTGGCTGTAACTATCATGGGCCGAATTACTGCGACTATTTCGTACATTCTTTCCATTTGCAGAACCGATGCTGCTGCCAGAACTGTTGGCGAGGAACGCTGCTGTTTTGCTTAAGAACGACCCTGCCTGGGACTTTACTGAGCTAACGGTGTTTGCCCTTCCAAGCTTAAAGCCAGACGTGGAGCTGTTCCCGTCAGAATCCATCGATGAGACGGTTCCTCTACGGCCGCCATATGGAGTGGGTTCAGTCTCTAGCTCGATTTCTTCCGGGAAAACAGGCGGCGTCATCTTGGATGAAACTGCCGCCTTTGTAGCTAGTGCGGGGTTTGCACAAAGGTTTAACCTGGTTGGAGAGGCCCGATCAACTTCAGTATCAGAAAGGGCCTCTGGATTCTCATTTTTCGCCGGTGTTGAAAGGCGGGCAGGGGATTGGCTAAAGGAGCTCTGAGAGAAATCCACGGCCTGTGATGGGCGGCTGGGTGTATTTTGCTGGGATTCGACACTTTGCTGAGACCTGCCTTTAGGAGACTTATAAGATGGGAGTGTCTGAGTCGACAATGTTTTGTGAGGTGTTGATGGCTTGGGAGGCGTTTGCAAAGCCGCAGCAAGATCCTCACTGCTAGCTTGGGGAGAGACTGAAAGGGAACTGGAGGTCTGCTTAAAATCCACAGAAGACGAAGCTGCAGTCTCCAGGCCATTGCCATCCACTCCAGGCTCAGTCCAAGTTTTCCGCTTGTGTATGGTTGTATTTTCGGCGTTGGCAAAGCTGTAGCTCTTCTCCATAGTCGGTATCACTTCAGTCTTTGGTACAATATCAGGCAAAGACATGTCATCATCAATGTCAGCCTTGAGATCAACCCTGGCATCCGCCTTAACATAAGTTTCTTTAGTCTCTGTACCGCCAGCAGCCACGAACTCATTGCCTTCAAACACGCCGCCGCGCCATTTCTTGTCTTCAGTGCGAAAGAATGGCACATCGTCCCAGAAAGGCTGGACTAGAGACTCAGCCACAACCTCTTTGATGCGGTTTTCAATCTGCCGCAAAATCACCGTGTATGTGATTTGACGCGAGCTGACAATGGGCTCCACAACCATTTCCATCTTGGGTAGCTGTGCAAACGAGAACCATAAGCGGTTGCTTGGTGGGGGCTTGACTCGGAGAAGCATGTGTCCTTCGATGCGCTTGACCGTTACAGAGAGCATAAGATCGACCTCACGAGCCTTGAAGCGAGCTCCCAGGTCAAGCCGAGCTGTGGCTGCAACTTCCATTCGAAAGTTCCCGGTGTATTTAATGTCGGCTTCCGCTAAAAACTCCCCGTCAACGGTCATCTCACGCAGCTTCGGGTTTGTGATAAAAGGAGGCCCTTGGCCTGTATCAATTTTGCGGATAGCAATGTTAGTCAGGAAGGAGGGGACTTTGACACGCGAGATCTTCTTCATAAGGAGGCCCCGGATGTAGTCCTGTATATCTTCCGTTTTATAGATGCCAAGAAAGATGCGGCCCAGGAAGGCATTGAGCCAGCGTGTCTGCAGATGGTCTTCGGAAGAATGAAGTTTCTGCACCAGTGATATTACATCCTTGACCTCGAATTGCTGTGGGGGCGGTGGCATGTGTTTTGAAGCATCTCTAAACGTGTGCTCCTGGTTGCGGAGCAGGGAAAAGTAGAAGTCCTCTTTTGCGCTGCAGTTTTCTGAAAACAGATAAAAGGGCTTCGTAGGTTGGGTGTCCGGTGCCACGAGGTCTGCGCTGTCCTTGCGTCGAGACAGGCAAATGGCATTCTTCTTTATATAAAGCTCGCCCTCGGGTGTAACTCCACCGCCTGAATAGATGGAGATTTCGTGATGGGCAAGAGAAATTACATGCCGAACTTCGAGCTGTTCCTCGTCATCGAATAGCATGAGGTGGCCGTGGCTAGTGAAAGAAAGAAAGTTAGCTATTGCAGCAATTGGGTATTAGCTAGTCTTTCGACAGGTAGTTTATCGCACCGTAGAACAATGAAGAATATATTTCCGGCTTTTCTTGACCATGAGCTCGACGTCCCCGAGTCAGACTCCTTGGGCGTAGTCTTGCGCTCGAAAAGGCTCTTATACATGGTCTGGTAGACACTTTGGCTGGGAGCAGCAACAGTAGTCGAGCCAACGGGTGTGGTGCGTTCGATAGGCTTCGCATTGATTCCCATGGGAGTGTATTCACGGCATACGGCAAAGTAGCCGGAGGCCATTTCATCTTCGTTGGTGCGACGCGCTGAGGAAGCCGACCCGGAGGTAGCAGAGGCAGCAGCAGCGGCAGCAGCTTCATGAGCCTTTTTTTCGGTCTGGAGAAGACTGACGTCATCCCCTGGTTGTATCAAATCGTCATCGGTGTCAACATTGGAATTGCCACCATCGGGACGGCCCGTTTCGTAGTAAGGAAAGGTCAAGTGGGCATGCAACAACCCAGCGAGCAGGACGAGGGGGATTAGGGTCAAGCCGCCGAGCACGTAGGCGAAGAGGAAGCTTGCCCAAGGCATGTTGGGAGGAAGCGACGAAGGTGTGCGAGAGTGGATATAGAGAGGGAAGAAAAAAGAAAAGAAAAGAGTTCTCCGGCATCACTGGATCCGCAGGCCAATGGTTCCAAGGCCTGCCCTTGTAGTTGCTGGCCTGGCTTACTCTGTCTGATTTCAGGGGCGTCGACAAGGATGAAAATAACAGCAATCAAGCCACTCAATCGGCCAGTTGGTAGTGCTTCATTCGAGAGCACCGTTTTTGGTGTAGCACATTTGCAAGACTCCAAGCGAAAATGCAAAGCGTGAAAAGCAGTCAGAAACAGCAGCAGCAGCAGCAGCAGCAACGGTTTTAGCAAACTAGAGATGGAATGAGAGCAAACAACAAGAAAATAGCAGAGGGGATGGGGGGAGAAACACAAGTGTAGCACCCTCTCAAAAACGAAGTAATTGGTATCCAGATGTCTCGCCCAAAGCTTCATTTCTCAAATCGATCCAAGTATTTGTTCGCCTTCAGGGTTCCCTACACTAGGGTTAAGCGTGGTTATGCTTGCTCTTTTCGGTAAGACAGTGGTCGATGTTGTTGTGTACATGGACTGTTCTTTTCATTTGTCCGAAGTTTTCGCTGCAATGTTTAATAGTGCCTGCCACGCTACTGGGTGCTTGACCATTGGAGATCGGGGGTAGAGAGTGGAGAAGAACAGGAGGACAACGATACTCGGCTTGACTGTCGTGCAAAGGAGCCAGCCAGCGACAATCTATACAAGTGCTATGTGTAGGCGTGCCCTGGCGCTTTGACGTCCGTATACTTTTCAACATGGCGGGACTCGCTTTTCTAGAGCAACCCTGGTTCGGCTTTTATCTACAAGCTACACAGCGTGTTGTTGTTGTTGATGTTGCACTGTCGGGAGAAGAGGAGAGAAGCGACAAAGAAAGAACGGCAATTGGACATCTGGTAACAGAGAAACACGAGATGCGCCCAGCACAGCCAACAGCATCTAAAATGACACTGCGATGAGAAAAGTAGTCAGAGTGCTAGCCTCCCAGCAGCACCCCCAGAACGCGCACAAATGGGAGGGCAAATAGAGGGGTCGATAGCTCGTTGCGTGCAGGGAGGAAGCAAGACAAGCATGAGCAGCACCAGAAAAGGGCCGATGTTGATTCAGACAAACGAGCAAGAGGTCAACGTAGAGAGAGCCTTGAGATAGGGTCGGCCGACATGGATGGTATGTGTGTTGGCTTTGTCTTGAATTTGAGACCCACTATTAATTGATTTTGTCTTCTGCGCTTGCAGCCCTATCTATCAGGTGCCCGAAGATTAACCAGTAGACGATAAATATATTCAAATCAAATCAACCCTATCTATCAGCTGCCAGCTGCTGCCCACTAGGACTTGGAGAAGTTAGTTCAAGACCTTTGTTCATTCTAGCCAGCCAATTGAAAGCTGGGAAAAGAGGGAAATGTCGAATTCACGGGAAAGCGCGACGAGGCTGACAGTGTATAGGGAACGAGCAGCAGAAAGATAGAGAGAAATAGAACGAGCAAGAGCAAGAGCCAGGGCAAAAGCAAAAGCGGGCAATAGTGACAAGGCTGGAGAACTGTCTCCGCGGCTTTTGCTTCCTCCTCCTGCACATGCACAGGCTTTCCAATCAGTTCCTAGTCAGTGAGCGCATCATCATCCACTGCCTCGCGGCGTTGTCTCCGATTTTATCTCCTTGTTGCTATTTTGATTTGGAAAATCCGTCAAATCAACAGCAAACACGGTTATCCTGTGACTGGTGAACAGCCAGCCCTAGGCTTGGCCCTCAGGCTCAGACAGTCGTTGTTGCTCCTCTCCCTGCAGAAAGAGACAATCAGTCAACTAATACTATTGCTAAGCATAAAAGCTCGAAGCCTATAAGTCTATACCCTCGGCTCTATTCCTTCCTTGGAGTTCGCTCCTCTCTGTACTCCGATTCCCCGGCTTTGCTTGGTATTTGCTTCCTCTGCCTACCTAGAGTTGTTTTTGTTTTTTTCGTGTGGGTATAATGCGCCCAGAGCTTCGTTTTCCTAGTCTAGCCGATTTCACATGCTCTCGTTGTGGCTCGCAATCTTCTTGCTTTTTTCTTCACTTTTTTTTTATCGTGCTTACTCCTACCCGTCTTTTCACCGCTGCTAATCCCATATGTAATAGTACCCGCCACGGACCTTATCTTATTCTCATTTTACTCGACTTGCCTGCTAATAGCTCTTTTCAAAATTTCAGCCCAAGTCTTGTTGCTGGCAGGAACTTCAACTCAACCTCTCTGCCTGAGCTCCAATCTAGGTATTGCGTGTGCCTATCTTTGCCTGTGGCGCCTGCACTTGGGTCGCTGTTGGGCCGAAGCTTTTCTTTGCTTTCCCCTCATTGAATGCAACAACGACCCTGCACACTGCATCGGTAGTTATTACTACCTACCGCCTTTTCTATTTGCTGCTGCCGTGCTTGTTCTAGAACGACAAGTCTTTTTTCTTTCTCCTCGAAGAATCAGGGCCCCTCTCGCGCTGCCACCGTGATCTTCTTCTCTTTTCTTTATATGCCGACAAGATACACCCTTCTTCTTCACTACACTCGTCCCTCCTTCGCACACGCGCAGTCGCCAATTCCAGTACTACTGCTACCTTCCACAACAAATCTCACGATAACAACAACCCTGGCAGATATCGACTCCAATTTTTCTGGCATCCTTTGCTTGTCATTCTCGTCACATCCTTTCCCGAAAAAAAACGAAAAAAAATTGACAAAAAGACACTGCTCTTTGGTAGTCCTCCACACCCGTCATTTGATAAGAATTGCCCCAGAAAATGGCTGCTTTTAGCACTCCTTGTCCTCCCCCGTTTGTTTTCCCTCTAGCACCTCATCTACAGCCTTCCGAGTCTAAAAGCGAAACCCCCTCACAAGTGCAATTACGCCTACCGCCACAGTCTTCATCATCCTTGGCCTATACAACCATGAGTGCCGTCATCAGCGCCTCTAATATGAGTCTCTATGCTGCTCTACGCCATATGGAGGCTCAAAACCAGGCTGTTCGAGAGGCCTGGGAGTCTGAACGGAAATACCTGGAAGCCAACCGTGCTCGCGCCGAGGAAGTCTATATGGAGGAACGAAGCATCATGGATGAGGCTGTAAACCTGATGGAAACAGAAAGAGACCAGCTGCTTGAAGAAATCTATAAGCTGCGGAATAATGTACGCCACCTTGAACGCGAGAATGGTGTCCTGCGTCAAAGGCTTGGTTTGGACTCATCAATAACGTTACTAATGGATGAGAACAACCACTCTGTTGGGCTAAGAGGCGGCGCAGACAGCTCGGATTCAACATTTCCCTCGCCTTTCAAGTCTGCTACGGACAATGCCGGCCTAGTCTCGCAGCCGCAACCGCAACCGCAACCACGCACTATTTCAGCCCTCTTGTCTCCTGTCCCAGTCCAGGGTCCAGTTGCACCTATGGACTTTTTGGCGACAAAACGGTCATCAGTCCCAACAATCGATATCCACGAGATTCACCCTGAACTGGAAGGTATTCCAATCAGGGCAACGGCAATAAAATCACCCACTTTTACAGATATAGAGCCTGTCCCTATTCCAGCAGAAACGTGTATTAAGCCCTTTATGCTTGAAACCCCAGTAGAAGACGGTAGCCACGCCGACCCAGGCCTGGAGGGAGACCAAGATGTTGATACTGAAGCTAGCACGCTCAAGTCGCCATCCAGCGATCGCGTGCCTGTACACCATGGCGGCGGCGGCGTCCCTCCCGAAGACACATTGCAGATGCTGGCTGTTCACGAAAGTGTTAGACTCAAGATTCATGCTGGCCACACCCCCAACCACTCGCTATCGAAATTTCCTAGTTTCACAGCCGCTACAAGTTCCACTACGGGCGCAAATACTACGAATGGTCCGACTCCAAACCACTGTTATGAGACTCCGGCTGCTCTTGGGAACCCAACAGTGTTTGATGTTAGTCACACATATCAACCAAGGGTAGGTGCTTGCGAGGGAAAAGATGAGGAGAGTCAACAGAATCTGCTGCTGGACCAACCAAGTGGGCCAAGCTGCTGTCCCCAATTCCCTGTCTCCCAGATAACCCAAGCCGACTCGTATCTTTCTGGTGACGATTCCAAAGCCATCAGCCATGCTTCCCAGGGCCCCGTGCTGGCTGCGCAACACCACGCTACTACATATGCCGAAGACTTTGAGGGTACGCTGATGCCACCCGAGCACGACCAACCATTAACAGGACCGTTGATGATAACAAACATCCCGGCGAAAGACGAAATCTTTCTAGCCAAGCTATCGGAGAAACTGGAAGCTGTCAAAATCAGCCGTGAAGCAAGTCCGGAGAGCTTAGCACACAGTGAAAATGACGATCAAAGCCAGTTCGCACCACCGCCACTACCAGTGCCTGTAGCAGAGGCAGAAAAAGACGCAGCAGTAGAAGAAAACACAGATGCAGACGCAGAATCAGAGTCAAAAACACCAAAATCAGACAAATGGGATTGTGGTGCAGGTGGCAGAGAGATATCCAAGCGGCCACGGGCAGTGGCTGACCTTGTTGATGAGGACGATGACGATGAGCCGGATATTCCCTTACGATTCAAGAAAACAACCAACTTCGGGCTACCCATGGGCCAATCCTGCTGAGTGCGAGCATTTTTCTTCTCCGGCTGGAGATAGATTTGTTTTCCTGAGTGCGCTGTTGGGCATAATTGATGTGTTTTTTCTTTTCTTTTTTGGAGCATTTTCCTCATCTTGCCGTTGGAGCTTCAAGTGTTGGAAATACAGGCCCAACCCAGGCCGGGCCAAGTGGTCCCAGATTGTTCTTTGCTGATTTTCGTCCATCATTCTTCTTCCCTGCTAAAGTGCCTTGGTTATTTTGTGTCTCCCTTGATGTATCATGATATCTCTTCCTGTTTACGTATTCTATTCATGCCCTACCATCCTTTTCTCTTCTGTTCTTTTTCTGGATCTGGCCAGCCCTGTTTGTGATTAAGTTGATTAATCTGTACTAAACCGAGTCAATTTCAAGAAAATCGCGTTACTTTGCTCAATACCCGCCACCCATTCTATGAAGCTAGCTTTCCGTCTTCCTCAATCTCAGGCCCGGTTAAACCGACACCGTCGACACCGAAGAATACGGCATTGTCTGCATTCGTAGATGTACTGCGGCAGCCGGTCACCGCAGTCCTCGCAAGTGTGTGAGCCACTCTCTATATTCCAGTGTACGTGGTCACAAACGTGGTGACGTCTTAGAATACGCTGCATGTTAGCGACATCTAATGGGCGGTTTTCTTGGTTTACGCGCGCCCGATCCACCACAGCCTCAGCACGAGCGAGAAGCCTTCTTTCTTCCCACTGTGGACAATTACAGTTTTTCCACTCCACCGCACACACATAGCAGAACTGAAAAGAACAACGGCAAGCTAGATACGACCAGAAAGTTAGCCAAAGAGTCACTGTGCTCTTCCGTTTGCGCATTTGCCCTTGATATAACCCAGCTTCCTGCTAAACCGATAAGACTCACTAATGTGATTACAGCCTGTGTTCAACTCAATTATTTGTTGACACTTTTGACACTCCTGCCACTCGTTTACCCGCGCTAATTCTCGTACTGCCAAGGATGCCTCATCTGGTGGACACTCCTCTCCAATATGTTCACGGCCTTTGCAACGAACACACGTACGGCGTGAGCAGGTTGGACACTCAACTATGTCCACAACCCCTTCCTTTACTGCCACGGAGTTGCACGGGATGAATGATCCGCACCGGGGTTGATAGCAGTGAACCCTCTCGCCATGCGGCGTGCCAAATTCGATCGCCTTGGCATTATATGTCGTTATAAGGCGCTCGTTTAGAAATCGGTTGTGTGTGATGGGTATATTGTTTTTGCAGCAACGTGGGGGGAACAAGGACTCATCGCGAAACGACGCTCGGAAGAGGTCCCGCACACAAGAACGACAATATGCATGGTTGCATCTCATATAAAGCAGACAATCTGGCGGTAGTTCTGTCAAGCATATGAAGCATGCGTCTCTCAAGACGCCGGCAGGGATATCCTGAAGCATATGCTCTTCATCGCAAACCGAGTCGTCATCGTTTTCTTCGGCCTGAGTCAAGCCCTCTTTGCCTAGTGCATTTAGTGCGGGCATAGCAGACGCAAGGTCTGCATCGGACTCATCAGTATCCGTCACATTGCCAAATCCACTCGCGTCAAGAACTCCATTGCCATTAGTCTTGGATAGCTCCAATGCAAGCCAGCGATCACGCGACTCGTTTTTCTCTTCTCGCTCATACTTTCTAATCAGCCTTGCATCACTCCCAGTAGCCTGACTGATACTCCTGGCTAAGGTCTGGTCGCCCAAGAACTGTTGAACCTGCTGGAGCTCAGCGCGTACGCCGTGATAGATTGTGACGTCATCAGTGACGCCCTGGGAATAAGATTCGGGATGGTCTGTGCCGCATGGGTCAATTGAGTCAGCACCTAAGTTCATCGCGGCTAGGTTCTCAAGTAGTATGTCAATGATGACTCGCGCAGACTCGGAGTCATGGTCGGGAAGACTAAGCATTCTGGGTTAGGGTTAGGATATGGCAAAGCTCTAGATGCTTGGGATCACGTTGTTCATCACCTGCAAGTGAAGGAGAGTCTGCCTTCCGCTATCTGCCCGGGTCTACTGACGCCCTTATACTGATACGGGTTGGCGGGCCGCTTTAGTCTTTCGTCCGAAGCCGTTCTCAAGCCTCTACCACCAAGATTTCGGATGGATGCCGAAAGCCCATGAGACGAATTAGCCACACTGCTGCACGCAGCGCTGTAAGGCTAAAAGGCAAACATTCTAGATATTACTACAAGCGTTGGTGATTTATTTGCCATGTCTCTGAGCCGTAAGTCCGCGGGCGCTGCTTGATGTTTGCCCGGGACTGCTTACTAGAAAATCAATTTCCCAAACGAAAGCAAAAGCCTTGGAATTATCATGTAGCTTTTCCTGCTCTTTAAGCATGAAAGCATGACAACCCCCACTCTGTATCATGATGTTTATTCCTTGCTCTTTTCTCTCGCCCTGTTTTTCTTTTGTTGCTTGCTTGATTCCTCGTTATTCCTTGTCTTCTTTCTCCTGACTCCGTCCTTCAGCTCTGCCTTCCTCTTGGTTCATGCGATTGTAGTTCTAGCGTTCCTTTATGCCCCTCCAAAACAAGCACAACCCAAGACCAAAAGACAGCAAAGCCGGAAGACGAGGCGGACGAGCAAATGCCACCTAATCTGGGCTGGGTCTAGTCTGGGTCAGCTCAAGATTGCACTGCATTGAAACTCGGAGTCTTGGGCTCTTGGGGCGGCGGACCTTAGGATAACTCCTGGTAGGCTTATTTCCGCCTTTCCCCTTAGCCCTTGGATTAACCGCAAGAAGGGCCGATCACTGGATGCAGAATCCGCAAAGAAGTCGAGAAGAAAAAGACCTCGGTCAAACAAGGTCGTCAGGTGGTTTAGTCGCTAGTAAGCTACTTAACCAGTAGCCAGTGTCTGGATTGAGGGGAAAGAAGGAATAGGGGTGGGGGTCCTATTTCCTGGGGGG
>NETT01000059.1:55178-68111 GCA_003449175.1 Ceratocystis smalleyi | reverse complement strand
GACTTTTTTTTTTTTTTTCTTTTTTTTTCTTCTCTTTCATTGCCCTTCGTACACAAATCTTTCTTTGTGCCATTCTTTATGAGCCTTTTCTTTCCGTATTCTTTTCTATCTTCGCTATTCTTCCTCTCCAACTCTAGCACACACTTCTCTTTATCTTAGCTTCCTCTCCCATCTGCTGCTTTCTCTCGTTGTCTCTCGCCTCAGTCTAGTGCTTCATATACTACAAGATTCTACCCCTCGCCTCTTCTTTTTAAATCTTCAGTCTCTTCCTACTGTATAACCCGTCTCCCTCGCAATGCCGAGAACTGCCAACCGAGGCACGGAGCGTAGGGACATTCACCCGGCCTACATCCAACCCGCCCACTCGTCCTCCCCCTCTGCTGAAGCCGAAGGCGCCTCCGAGCAAGATCCAGCATCCACCATTGCTACCTCCCGTACAAACTCGCCTATCCATAATGACCCCCATCCAGGCTTGATAGCCCTGTCTACGGCCGCCGCAAACTCCCAGAGCAGCCTTCTTGGTCTTCTTCTCAAACATGTCAATGAGGACCTTAATGCTTATACTTATGACCGTGACTACTGCAACTACCAGCTTCGCAACGAAGCAAATCTGACGCCCGAAGAGGCTAGGGCTTTGCGCTTGCGTGTTATGGATGCCAATCATAAAATCCGCAAGTGCCAGCAAAAGAGCGAGCTGATTCATTTCGAGGCGCGAACCGGCATTAATCCTTCCCTCATTCTCGGCGAGAAAGGCGCTGTCCAGGCTTTTGTACCGTCTGAGGCCCCCGTAGTTTCCCCTACGATACCCGAGCCTATACTCCTCGAAGACCCCGGCGCGGAATCCAATACCCCCCCGGTTACCAAAAGAAGACGAAAGTCCGAATGGACAAACGAGGACTACAACACCTTCAAGGTTGACGAGTCTGGGGACAACGATGATTCAGGCGCACAGGTTCAGCGTCTAGGCTTCTGGAAGTGCCGTTTGTGCACAACGCAAAAGTATTTGCGAGCCGGGCCCGGCCGCCAACCCAGCGGGCCGTGCAAATGGCCGCTAAAGGATGTGGCCAAGATGATCGCCCACTTCACAGAAATGCACCACGAGCACATGCCGCGCGAACGCTGCATCGAATTAGGCGATGCACTCGATAAGAACCGTAAGTCCAGTGTCTTCCTTCATGTGAACATAGCCAACCTTGATCTGCATGCAAACCTAGCTTGCCTATTACACCACATGTATTCGCACAATGCGTGGAACAACATAAACTACAGCTTGCTAACGCCTCGTATAGGCGGCCCATTTGAGTATTGGCTCCGGAGGTCACACTCAATCTCGACTGCTGATGGCCCATTGATAGAAGAATGTGTTGGCGTCCTCCGCTCCGGAAAACTCCCACCAATCCTTCGAAAACTAAGCCGTGCCGCTGCATCCTTCCCTGAGGAATAAGCGCATTTCATATGTCACACGTCTTGGTTCTAGTTTTTGGGGGAGAAGGGAAGTAAGGTTCGCCCATCCTCTCCAGCACAGCTCTAGTCTATGTTGTGCTTTATCATTCAGAATTGTTATAACTTGCTTGGGGGCGTTTGTTGCTTTGCTTTCGGCCGGATTTGCGGGGTATTAAAGGAAACGATGTCTACGTCATATCACATAATCACACAAAATTTTAATGCTACAAATGGGTGTTGTTAATCGCCAACTTAGTGTTGCCTGTATTTCCAGGCGGCTGGCTGGCTTCTCACCATGTGGAATGCGTTCACACAACGAACAAACAGGCGTTGTCGCATATCGATCTTGTAAGTTGGCTGCGTTAAGCTAGGGTTTGCATGTAGCGCGCTTTACTACACATGGGACAATGAAACAGATCTTAATTGTGTATGCTAATATACAATGGCAAGGCAAAGCAAAACACCTCTAGTTCTCTACGCCAGGCTCTCCTTCAGATCCTTTTTCTCTTCAAGCACAACCGTGCTATCCCCAGTAGACTTTTCAACCTTGATGGCTGACTCGGAGCTCTTGACGCCCTCGATCTGCTTGGGCTGGGCCAGTCCGACAGGACCATTCAGCGTACCCTCAGGCGCATCCGCAATTTCGTTGACGTCTTCTCTCGTCAAAGAATCAGCCAGACGCACACCGCGGCTAGACAGGAATAGCGTTGAAGGACCCTGGAATTGTAGAAATAGTCTGTCGCCCCAGATAGTGCGGCGCAAGGACGTGCGGAGAGAGTGGGCAGCCCGTGTAGCCATGCGGTAGGCTTCCGTGTTTTTGACGTCCTGCACAAACTTGAGCGAAGAAAGCCAGCCGCTTACTACCGACGGGACCTGCAGCCTGAGGTTAGAGCCCTTGAAGCGGAAAGGCAGTGGCGGCGTCGGCGAAACGGAGTAGGCGACGACATGGGACGGGTGAGCAACGAATTCCTCCCCGGCAGCGAGAGTAAGCTTGTATATTTGGCCAGGGGATGATAGCGCAGCAAGGCCACGGCCTGTGAGAAGGGTGCTGCCCCAATGCGCGACAGTCAGCCCGGTTTGCAGACGTTGACGAGGGGTCAGAGTATGGCCGGTCCAGGCGAGCAAGGCATTGCGTTGTGACACCATCCAGTCAGTAGTGCCATCAAGATGCAGCACGGAGAACGTCGTCGCCACCGACTTGGTTGAGATCAGGGCGGTGATTGGCGCAGTTGAGGTGATACGCTGGTATAGGAACGGGACGCCGAACAGGCTTCTAGAAAGAGGAGAAAGCGCCGAAAGAGTAGATTGCGCCTACACATAATGTCAGAAGTTACACCCTGTGAAAATTCCTCGCCCGCAAAACATACGCTGTCTGGCTTGCCCGCAACGGCAACAAGCGTTCCCCGCCGGGTAAATAGCTTCTGCGATGGTGACAGGGAGACGGAAAGCATAGAGTGAGGAGAACCAATAACCTCAAATCTTGCATCTGCAAAGGCAAAGTCAGCTCGTTTGTATCAAGACAGTGGATGGCTGGCCCAGGCTGTAACCACACACCGGCGTTATCCCGAGGTCCACCATGGGCTCCGAAAACATCACCACTCGCACCGGGCCCGGAGCTGGGTGCGGCACTGATTTGAATGGGCCGGCATTGGATGCAGACGTATTTGAGCGTCCGCTGCCGGGTCCACGTTGACGCCCGAAGCGTAGATCTGATAAGAGAGGGCCGACCGCTCATGAGCGCCAGCAAATGCAAGTGGAAGGCGGGAAGGCGATAGGAAACAAAGTCGGCTGCAGACTTTGATGACAAGAATGGTTGTCTTAGCCTTGCTATGCTACTCTTCTTGATTGTCGATCCAAGCTTGCTAGTATTTACAAAAACAGTGGGTCTGGTACCGGATGTGGCGTAAGCAAGGAGCCGAGTGTGGCGTACTATTCCAGAGCCAGGGTAGCGCATTCAAGGGTCAGGGTTAGCACAGAGAACAAAGAAGACGCTAGCTGTTTTGTCAAACCAGAGCTAAAATCGATGGCGGGAAGGGGCTCCCTTGTTTCTTCATGTTGCCAGGGAAACTGCAGGCTTCTCATGCCACAGGCGCGTCGGTTGCTGTCTATGCTATTTTCTCTTCGTTATGCTTCCTTTTTTTTTTCTTGGATGAACCATTCATTAAAGCACAATCAAACCCTCACACCATTGCAATAATATTTTTTTCTTTCATGCTTATCATTGTGTGCTGTTGCTTGGTCCGCGCTAAGCAGTCCTTCCCTATATACGAATCGATAAACAGCCGGACGTATGCTACAATTGCGTTGCACTAGTCTACAATAGTCCTTGAGAAGCACCATCCCTTCTCCGTCTGTCAGTGTCGCTCCGATCCAACAGGACGTGACTCTTGTTCTGCCAATATTTATGCGTCATATATGAGCCTTTGAGCTTGCTCCCCGTTTCAATCTATCGTTATTCATCATGCCGATCCGTGTGGTCGCGCGTATACGTCCAATTCTAGAGTCTGACACCGACTCTGATGTGGTGGTGCACCCTGTTTCTGCCGATGATAACGGCATTGCAAAGTCGATCAAGGTTTACTCGCCCAGAGATGAGAGCGAGGAACTTGAGTTTGCTCTTGATGGCGTATATAGCCACCAAGTCTCCCAAGAGGTCTTCTTCAACTCGGAAGGTAATTGAATCCAGACAACGCCTCTCTTCCTCCCAGTTTCGTGTCTTGTGCTCCCCCTTTTCCTGATTCCACGATTGGCCGCGTAGATAAACTAATGAGAAGCCCTGTTTTACTTTTGTAGCGCACGCCGATGCCAAACACCTCTTCCAGGGAAAGGATGTTACGTACATTGCATACGGGTCTTCAGGAACGGGCAAAACTCATACGATACGAGGCGGACTGAAGCTAGAGGATAGAGGGTTGATCCCAAGACTAATGAGCAACATCTACCGCCGTTCCAAAAAGGTAGTCAAGGACTCGGGCGGCCAAAAGTCGGTTCGCATTGTCTTGTCATATTTTGAAATCTACCGCGACGAGATCTACGATTTGTTAAACCCTACAGAGAGCCGACCGGGCCGCGGGCTCCGAATTAGCGACCACCAAAATGCGGCACATATCGTCGGACTGACGGAAAAGGAGTGCGCTTCGGTCAAGGACTTCTCCAAAATATACATTGAGGCGAACAAGAGTCGAGCAATTGCTGCCACCAAGCTCAATTGCCACAGCAGCAGAAGTCACGCTATATTGAGAATCAAGATTGTGCAATCTTTCTCTGGCGAAGAACGCACGAGTTTTGCCTTGGCTGTGGACTTGGCGGGCTCAGAAGATAGCAGAAAGGCTGATACATCTCAGGAAGCCCTGGTTGAGGCTGCAGCGATCAACAAGAGCCTTTTTGTTCTAACGCAGTGCATCGACGCTATCTCGCGTGGCGACAAACGGGTGCCATTCCGAGAGTCAAAACTCACCCGTGTAATGTGCCTGGGGCAAAAGCCCAAGACACACACAACCATGATCTTGAATCTCGCGCCAGTCCGGAGCTGTCATCTCGACTCTATCAGCAGCTTGAACATCAGCTCGAAAACAAAGCGCATTGAGGCTCGGGAAATCGAGAACGAACTTGTATTCAAACAACTCCCCCGAGCAAACTCAGGCCTCGGCGACCCTAAAAGACGCGCACTACGCCCGCTTGCAGATGTGCCCCGACTCAAAAACACCAATATTGCAAAGCCAGCTGCCACAAACACGCCCGAGAGCACCGTTGAGGCTCCTGCACCGCCTGTCAAAATGTTTACCGTTTTTAAGGACAACAAGTCGCCATCCAAGGCCCGCCGTACTCGTACATCACTGGCGAATGTGACCAACACCACGCCCATGGTGCATCGTGTGGGCGGCCGAAGCCCAGGAAAACGCATTTTTGATACCAAATCCCCCTCAAAACACCGCCAGCCCCTGCGAGTGCGGCCCATGGCAGTTGGTCGCTATGGCGGTGGTGACGACGTGGAGCGCGACGATGAGCTCCAGGAGGGTATGCGATACATATCACAAACACAACAGAAATGCCTGATGGCTACGGACAAGTGTGATGGCCAAGCACGTGTACGACCGGCCCATGCCAGGAACCGTGCTGGTCCAGGTGCGAGCAAGATTGCTGGTCCTATGAACGGGCCAGTTACTGGCGATCTTGGCAAACGAAGAAGCAGGGACGGTGACGCTACAGCGAGCCGACTGCCCGTAGCCAAAGGAACTATGGCTTCTGGAAGGCGACCGCTGGGAAATGCTGTGCGCCATGACAGGCCGCTGGGCATGAATCAATCTTTGTCACTAGCAGTCACATCGACCGTGGACCTGGGTAGGACGGAGATGCAGAAGCCGCTGCAAGCGAGGGCCGCGCTGCGTGCATGAGAACGTCGAACAAGTCCCAGTGGGTGAGAGCTCGTTTCTAAACGTGTTTGAAGCACGTGTTGAAATGCATATGAGGCGTGATGCACAACCAGATAAACGCCCGCTGTGCGAAGTCTTGCTCCCCCGAGGCTTTGTCGGTTTTAGAGTTGGATGTAAGTTTTTTTCTTTTGCTTTCTTTTCTCCTTTCTTGAGAGGGCGGGGGCAAGAACATGAATATAGCATGCCATTGCTGTTCAGACTATGAACGATATTGTTTTTGTGCATGTCTTTGACAAGCGTCCTTGTAGTATACTGTCGTGATTTGATCAGCCTCTTGATATACTGTCTTGGCCACATCGAAACTCATTGCAATGAATCAGATGTTCCACTGCTGTAGACAGGTAGAAACACAAGAGCGCTGGTACCAGTGTTCACATGGCTTAAACGTGCATATATGGGCGGTTCCGACAAACAGAGGCGAATCACACAACGCCACGAACTAACAAAGGAAAGGACGGCCTTGCTGCTAGTATTGCGCCCAGAGAGCGAGCAGGGGATAATGCACCACACGTTCGAGTATATGTATACATATACATACATATACGTCTACATATATACATGCATGTACAAATCAGCATAACCCATCTCGTGTTCGCAAATGGCCTGTGGAGCGGCCTATGCATGCTGCTTATAGGGGTAGCCCTCTTCTGCTAGGCGACAGATACAGAGTTCAGCCACACCTGCCCGTCCCCAAGACCTTTGGTCCTTTCAGCTGTCCTTGGGCGGCTCACAGAACAAGGCTGCTCTCCTTGGCTCCTAGTGATTAGGAGCGTGTATATCCAAAAAAGGTTGGTGCACCAAGACTCGCCCGACCCTATAGTGTATAAGTTCTAGTCTGTAACTTGGTGGAGCGTGTAAGGGGCTGGCTCGCGGTCGGGTCGTACGCAGAGCATCGAGAGGATTAATGACACATTCCTTGTATATAAGACTTGACACACAAATCCAAATGTCATCCCGTTGACGCCAGAGAGGTTCATCAAAGCCATGAGAAACCGGGAGTCATTTGATCAAAGACAACCATGGCATGGCTAGGTTTTAGGTGCAGCATAGAAGTGGGTCAATGCTCCTGGGCATTCCCTCTCATTGGCCAATCTCCACAGAGCCAAGCGCGAAGCTAGTACGTGACCTTCCTGCCTACCGAGGGTTAGGGTTTCAACCAGCCATCGTCTTCTTGCTCTCTATCCATCCTTATACACCGTCTTACTTCACGTTTCCTTCTCTTTCGCCATCATTTTTCACGTACTGCGCCACTAGGCCGGGAGCAACCTGCCGACCGCTGATTCAGTCCGTCCCCTTCGCTTTTCGCTTCTTTTCGGCAACTTTTCACAGCTTGGCTGCCGATAATAATTGCTTGTTGCTCTGCCGTTGAGCCCGCCTTAAGACATTCTGCGTTGGGCGTTTCTGGCTGCCATCTGCTTTGCTTGATTTGAACTTGGACCCGGGCCCCTGGCCTTGTTCGCTGGCCAGCCCTTCCCCCATAGGTTCAGTTCACTAAGATCAAGATTTTTTGGCCTTGTCCTATCAATTCTGCCCTGTTTCTTGCACCAGGTCGCTGTCTGCTTCTCAGGCCAAGTCTCGTATATCCTGTCAACCGCCCTCTTTTTCCTCGCTACCAACGCACTGCGTTTTCTCTCTCTTGCGCTTGCTGCTTGCTCCTCTCGCCGTTGATTTGTCGGCATACATCTGATTTTGTGCTGTTTTTCAATTCGATACGAACCCCCCCCTCATTTTCTGCGTCATTTCTCTTGGGCTGCACCTGTTGAAACTTTGTTCAATTCTTGCCATTTCTTTCAACCCTGCGTTGATCTTCTTAAAACCGGTATTCTCTTGTGCTGGATCTTTGTTTCAGTGCTGCTGTCCATCTGCTTGGAATTCCGATCAAGGCTCGACATTTGCATCTGCTCCCGCGGTCGACGATAACCTATCCAAGATACTATATGCCCAAATATCGATCCCTCCCTCTGAATCTAGCCAGCGCCGGTTTTATTTACCTGTACATCTTCTCTGCATCTGTGCTGTACGAAGCGCAACTACATATGCTCGTGTAGATCTCACGCCCATACTCTCTCTATCTCGTGGCACTTTCCTTCTCGGGCCCAGGCACTGGATTGTGATACATCCCCTTCACCATGTATCAAGGAGGCCAACGCCATGGGTCGGGCAACGACTCGTCCCGCGCTTATCAGGTGCCTCCACCTCCTCCTATTTCGCCTCCCAACATGAATACACAATCTCCTGGCATGGTTATCCCGCCTCCGCCGCCGAGATATCCCAATGGCACACAGGCAAGCGGAATCATGATCCCGCCTCCACCGTCAGGCCCCCCTCCCGGCTCCAACATGAATGCGCAAAACGGCTGGTCCTCTTACATGAGCCGGGGCAACACCCATGGCCCGATCCAGGCGTACAACCCCAGAATGCATGCCCAGATGTCGTCAAATTCCAGCGGGACTGGCACTATGAATTCGTCCGTTGGCTCTATGGGGAGCTCTTCTCTTGCCTCAAGTGTTATGAAAAACTCCGTCCCTCCACCACCCCCCATGGCAGCTAGCCCTACATCAACCGAGCCCACTATGTCGGCCACATATATTCCTAACGGCGAAACCACCTTCGGAGTTGGAATTCCTGGTCTTAGTGGGTTTGACTTTTACACAAGCAGCAACAGCTTCATGAGTCCTCCTGCGCCCCCTTCAACTACGTCGGCATCTAATCAAACAGATACTCTCATCTCAGAACGGTCTTATACTGGAGCCTCAAGTACCAGGGGTACCTCCACTATTAGCACTACGCCATCCTCGAGTGCGCTGGTGCTTCCACCTGAAATGGTTGCGTACTGGAGCATTGATCGTGTGCTCTCATGGCTCCAGGCAAACGACTTTTCGAAAGAATGGCAAGTCACTTTTGCCTCTCTCAACCTCCACGGAAGCCATTTTTTGGAACTGGGAAGTCGGAATGTTGGGCGTGGCAACCTTAGTATCATGCACCAGCAAGTCTACCCTCAATTGGCCACAATCTGCCAGGACCTTGGAACGCCTTGGGATCAGAGTCGCCAGCGAGAGCAGGGAAAGCGGATGCGCCGATTGATTCGCAACATTTTGAACAAGAGATCCCTTGATAATCCCAAGTCTGCAATTCCGCCTCATACAAGAAAAGAGTCGGGCTCTGTCTATGCTGGAACTGATGGTGAATCGCCCAATGTGAGTAAACTTCAGCACAAAGCCGCCACCCGATACGATACGCCTTGTCTGCCGTATCCTGTTTCAACCTTACTGTTGTCTGTTGAGATGCACATTTAACTCATAACTGCCCTTCTTGATAGACTCCTTTAAATAATCCTGGCCCTAGCTTCAGCAATCGCCAAGGGCAGTCGCGTGCGATTCCCAAAAGCCTTGATGTTGAAACTACACGGCGACCAGCCAATGGAGACATGGTAGGAATCCCCCAAGCTGACAGTCCAGTCTCATATCCTCTCTCGGCTGGAGGCGCGGCCTCCGCATCTCCCCATACTACAGGCTTTGGACACAAAAGTCGGAAAAGCACAGACTCCATTAGCTCTAATGCTGCAATCTATGGAAGTGGCGTTCCTCCCGAAGCATCGCGATTAAATCTCAGCGACGTGCGCGCAAGCAGGAGAAATGGCCATGAGGTCAACCGCCTATCGCCGTCCGAATCCGAACCTCTGTCGGCTCGTGATAATAAGAGTTTGTTGAGCTTTTTGGGGATAAAGAAAAAGCAACCGCGAGAGGACGGGGAAGAGACGGATTCTCCTACTTCTCCGGCCACTAGCCACAAGCTTGGTAGTCGCACACACGGAAGCGAACAGTCCCTGGATTCAACGAAGAGTCGGACAGGCAGCTATTCTCGCCTGTATGCGCTCATCACCAAAGATGGCTGGAACTACCGCATGTGCGACATCAGTAACTATGACACACCTTCTGAGCTCAGGCAAGTTATTTGTAACAATATTGGTATAGTTTCTCCAGAAAACATCAAAATCTATGTCACTGAACTTGGCAAGGCTGAACACGATGAGCCTTTGGACGATGGCAGGTTGATGTCTATCAAGCGCACCCGAGCCGACAGATTCGGCACCTTAAAATTACTTATTCGCCATGATGGCGGCGGCCCGTCAACTAGCAACTATCGCCTTCCGGGACTTACGGTAGATGATGAGCTTTATGCCGAGAACAACGGAATGGGTACCCGTTCATCAACCCTTGACTCGGAGTCTTCCGAGTACCGCGACGCAATTGAACGCAAACAACGAGAATACCTGGCGATTAGACAGCAAGCAAACCGCAAGATCGACGATGGCGTGCAAATTATTGGCCGTACTGTTGATTTTGACCAGCCGCGGCTATCGCCATATGATGACAAAAAGCCTGATCATGGATTTGACGATAAGAAGCCGGTCCCGGTCAGAAGTGCCCCAGCTCTGCCAACAAACCCATCTGCGACTCTCATTAAAGTCAACTCCCTCAAGAAGAAGGCAGCTCATAAAAGCCGCCCGTCCTTTAGCAATCTGGAGGATGTGCCAGAGCTCCTTGGAACTAACAATGGTATTATCCACCAACGCGCCTTTTCTTCCCACTTTTCCTCTGCAAGCTCTGTTGTTGGGTCCGTCATTACCGGCCTTGGAATGAATTTGGCTACTATGACTGGTCCTAGTGCTATCCGCTCAGGTACTAACGGTTCGCCAGCTCCAGTATCTTCTGCATCTCGTCCTTCGTCTTCGGGATCCCGCTCCTTTCAAAACCTGGCCGCAGCCCCTGTTAAGGCTCCTGGCCCCGATCTTGACTTCGTTGGTAACGATGTGTCTTTTGCTCCTGCGGCACCCACTGCTTCCGGATCTGGGGAATACTCAGATGACGATTCGGATGACGGCTTATTTGCTGTTCCCATTGCTGGGCGTAAAAAGGCTGCGGCTGCTGTGAGGCAGTCTAGCGGGGGTTTGGGCGGCAAAAAACCAAGCTTGCATGTCGATGTCAACGGATCATCTCGTGCTAGAAAGGGCCTCTCTGTCTCCTTCACTTCACCGCCGGGCTTCGATAGCCCGAGCGATTCTATCAAGTCGTCCGAGTTGGACGAATCTACCCATGGCTCTAGCTCTCGGCGTACACCGGGCACCCTCATGTCAGATTCGGCGTGGGAATCTGAAGATAGCAAACTGAACAGACGAAAGTCGTTTGTTGATAAGGGAGTATGGGCCAACCGTCCTCCAACCGACGCCCTACTCAACAATCTAGACGACTTTTTCCCTAATCTCGATCTTGATGCGCCTCTTGTAGAGGACAGTGAGTCTAAGAATAGCGTCATGCCTTCCCCTATATCAGAAGGGGATGGGAACAGTGCTGCCTCGCTGAACTCGGCATCTGTACCTGCGTCTCCCCCGGTCTCGCCTAAAACACGCGGCACTGATCGCCCTATTACACCGACCGAGCCTCTATCCCTTGTATCAGACAAGAGCCCCAAGTACAACGACAGCGACACTCTGGGCTCTGACGAGTCGACTCTCAAGGCCAGCAACACAAACCGAAACTCTTACCAGTCCATGGCCCACCGTAGCATCAGCCGTGCCAATGGCCTTGCGCGGTTGAAGTCTATCCGTCAAGTTGCCCGAGATACGCATGAGGCCCAGAAGCGATTCACGACTGTGTCTCAGGCAGCTCCCGATCGTGCCACAACGCTGCTGCGCCGGAAGAGCACTAAAATGTTCAATGCCAACATTGTGCAAATCAAGCCCGAGCGTGACAGTGTTTTGTTCCCTTCGATTCCACAGGACACGCCCCTCAAAAGACAGACTACTTTCCGCTGGTTCAAGGGCCAGCTTATTGGCAAGGGCTCGTTTGGGCGCGTCTACATTGGCATGAATGCAACAACCGGTGAATTCTTGGCTGTCAAGGAAGTGGATGTCAATCCCAAGGCTGCTGCTGGAGACAAGAACAAGATTCGGGAGATGGTTGCAGGCTTCGACTCGGAAATCGACACGATGCAGCACTTGGATCATGTGAACATTGTGCAGTATCTAGGCTGCGAACGCAAAGAAACAAGCATTAGCATTTTTCTGGAATACATTCCCGGCGGCAGTGTTGGCTCATGCTTGAAGAAGCATGGACGCTTTGAGGAGCCCCTTGTAAGCTCTTTGACGCGCCAGACACTCTCTGGTCTGGCGTACCTGCATCGCGAGGGCATTCTCCACCGCGACCTGAAGGCTGATAACATACTTCTTGACCTTGACGGCACGTGCAAAATCTCGGATTTTGGCATTAGCAAGAAGACTGACAACATCTACGGAAACGACAAGTCCAACTCGATGCAGGGCTCCGTTTTTTGGATGGCGCCTGAAGTTATCAAGCCTGAAGGAAAGGGATACAGCGCGAAGATTGACATTTGGTCGCTTGGATGTGTGGTTCTGGAGATGTTTGCGGGTAAGAGACCCTGGGGGAATGAGGAAGCTGTTGGTGTTATTTATAAGCTGGCTAATGGCGAGACACCGCCGATTCCTGATAACATTACGCCGAGTCCTGTCGCTCTTGCATTCATGCTTGATTGCTTTCAAGTGTAAGTTGTTGATTGTATTATTGTGCATGTTTTTTTATCTTTTTTTTTTCTGATTTTCCTGATCAAACGTGAGGCCAAAGAAGGCGAAGTTTCTAACGATTTTTTTTTCTTTTTCTTTGTTTCAATAGGAACCCTTTTGACCGGCCGACTGCCGAAAAGCTTCTAGCTGAACATCCGTTCTGCGAGTCGGATCCAGACTTTCTTTTTGAGAATACCGAGATTTACGAGAAGATCAAGCCGGCCAAGGTGTGATGGGGGTACATGGCCAGTGAGTTTTTGTTTTTTTGTTTGAGATACTATAGACTGTTTCCTGCCCTGGGACGGCTTTCATTTCCGTACTGTAAGAATGATGTTGAAGATGTTCCCTCAGGCTCTCTGGCTGCTGGGATGGTGCGTGGTTGGCAGAATACCCAGTCTTTCCAGAGCATTGGTAAGGCAAGCCGCGCAAGAGTTGATCGTGTCTGACATGCTGGTCAGAGCTTGGAATAGGTTTATT
>NETT01000059.1:22729-55156 GCA_003449175.1 Ceratocystis smalleyi | reverse complement strand
GGGGAGATTGATCGGATCGCAATACGCCGCCTTTTCTTATCGCGAGGGTATTGCTAGGGACACCACCCCCAGCTTCCGGGTCCTATTCGGACCTGCGTTACAGCTTCACTTTCGTGTTTGATAGCCCAGAAAAGCATGGGGCATCAGAAGTAACGAGAGGAGTCGCTGGGTTAGATGTGTAGGATCTTGGGCTCTACCTTGTCGCCTTGCCACCATCTCACCGTCTTGATTCTGCGCCCGAATTAGTCTAGAAGCAGGAAAAACGTGTCTACATTTGTGCTCTGATCCCCGTCGAGGCTATTCTAGCAATTTTACTCGGTGAATGTTCATGCTAGATGTCGATCGATTAGCTAGGTTTGAATGCGAACAAGGCGTTGAAAAACCAATGGACGACGTAGCACTGTGGAAAGTTGGGAGGACATGCGATGCCTCGGGACAGCGCGCACACCGCGATATACGAGTTCTTGTCTGCATGGACATGAGCGACAGGACTTGGACGCTGCCACTTGAGAAGTTGCAAACACGCTACGTCCCAGGTAGAATAGACCATGGGCCCTAGTTCAGGGGGGCGGGACACTATTGGACATAGCCAAAGAAACGGTGCGGGATTCGCGACCCCGCTCACTCCGCGAGTAGCTCGACGGGACCGTGCTGCACGTTACGCGGCATGTGCTATAGAGTAGAGCAGCAAAACGAGACGAAGCGATTTGTGTAGGAAGAAACCAAATTATGAGTGCTGCTGGGTACATGGGTATGTGTGTGCATACAAAACACGGTCCCGGCTGCGAATGCGGCCTTCTCGTAGTTTTTGGAAGTTGCCAGGATCGGTCGGTTGGGCGTTAGCCGTTGGTGGTTGGGCGTTAGCCGTTGGTGGTTGGTCGCAGGTCGCAGGTCGCAGGTCGCAGGTCGCAGGTCGCAGGTCGCAGGTCGCAGGTCGCAGGTCGCAGTCGCAGGTCGCCGCAGGTCGCAGGTAGTTTCCTGCAGAGTTGTTCATAATTTTCATACCTGCTCTTAAGGGAAACGCCACATTACGGGCAAATTGAGCCCTACATCAAGGGACAGCCACATTGCGGGCAAACTGAGCCCTGCGATCCAGCGGGCAAAATAAGCCTTAACGTGCATCATCTCTGTCAACTTACCTCGACCTGCAGTCCTGGTCAACGTTCAGTCGACCTCTTTGCCTGTCCACGCTTTATGTTTCTGTTTTTCTTGGCCTCCCCCCTCCCCCAATGCTTATTATTTGCTGACTTGCTGTGCGGGCCGATCGATACCTGGTCAGTTTGTTTCCCTTCTCCCTATATCTTTCACTTATAGTCTGGACACAGGATAAGATACTTTCGTTATTGTTGTTACATCATATGCCTGCTTTGTTGTGTGGCTAACTCCATATTTCCCCCTTTCCCGTTTTGAGTTGCTCACAAACCTCCTGCTCCATACTCTCTCTGGCCGTTCTGCCCTGGCGGAGGCTTTCTGGCGGAGGGTTTTGGCGCTATTTTATGCACTATCCCCCGGGCTCAGAGTCTACTCACTCGCTTCAGACTCCAGGCATATCTTATTCTAACATCCTAGTCTCCCTGCTCACGTCCGTGCTTGCACCTACTTTCGCTCTTAGCTACAATTTCCTGTTCTTCAGGGCTTGGCACTTTTTGTCCCTCTCTTAAGTCGGCCGGCCACTCGATCACTCGACCAACTCGTCCACTCGTCCACTCGACCTTCTTTTTTTCTTTCTTCAATCTCCTCCTGGCCCTCTCTTTGGCTTGCCCTTAGAGTCTGTGCCCGATAATTCCCATCGATCGTCGAATAGGTGTCATGACATGTCCTTGTGTCTCTTCTCGTTATTCGACCTGAACATCTGCTGCACCATTCCGTTCTATATTCCTTCCTGGCTGGCCCTGCCGACAACACAACCTCGTCCACACCGTCTCCAAACACCCTGCATCTATCCTTCTATCACCAAGCTCGGCTACCACCGCGAGGAGGCCGCCCTCCCGCTGCTCTATTATCAAAATGGTTCCCCGGCGCCGGTCGCGTCTGGTACTGGTGGCCGCTGTTGTCATTACTTTCTTGCTATACAAGGGCACTCAAGGCTCATGGGACACTTCCTCCCCCTTCAGTCAGCAGCCCAGCCTCCACCACGTCTCAACCTCTGACGATGTCGTCGTCGCACATGACTCTGAAATTGCTGGCCAGGAGCCATCTACAGAGCCAGCTTCACACACGCCGCCCCCCAGCAGGCCTGCCAATGTCTCTACGCACCTTGCTGTCGCCGAAGACAAAACAACCTCCACGGCCAACCTGGCTGCCAGCAAACCAACCACTTCCAATATCGAATCTCCCAGCACTAACAACGCCATTGACGGCCCCACATTGAAGGATACTCCGTCATTGAAGCTGGATTCTTCTACCGATTTCTCCCTGCCAGGTGATATCCATGCTATTGAAGATGCTCCAGCTACTGGGCCCAAGAACCCGTCCAATACCGTTTCCGATCTCCATGGCGATGCGCCGCCCGCACATGCCGAGGATCTGTCTACTACTACTACCTCCAAAATACACTGGACCAAGCCTACCGAGCATTTCCCCGTTCCGAAGGAGAGTTATATCACGATGCCCACGGGAAGCCCGAAGGCTATTCCTAAGATCCAGTTTGATTTCCCCCAAACCGAAAACCCTGCCGCCAAAGCCCTCCGGCAAAACCGCCAGCATGCGGTTTTATCGGAAATGAAACATGCTTGGTCTGGATACCGTACCTATGCTTGGATGCACGATGAGTTAGCGCCCAACACGCTCGTTTACAAGGACCCATTCTGTGGCTGGGCTGCTACGTTGGTAGACTCTCTGGATACTCTTTGGATAATGGGTCTCCACGACGAGTTTGACGAAGCCGCTAAAGCTGTAAGCCTGATTGACTTCACGTGGACCAAGCGCAACGAAATTCCCGTCTTCGAGACAATCATCCGTTACTTGGGTGGTCTTCTGGCAGCCTTTGATGTTAGCGGTGGTGCTAATGGCGAATACCCAATTCTTTTGGAAAAGGCCATTGAGCTAGCTGAGATCTTGATGGGCATTTTCGACACCCCGAATCGAATGCCCATTCTCTACTACCAATGGAAACCGTACATCACTTCTCAGCCACATCGTGCTACAGGGGCTGGTGTTGCAGAGCTGGGATCAATGACCATGGAATTCACTCGTCTTGCCCAGCTCACCGGCGAACAAAAGTACTACGATGCAATCGCGCGCATCGTCAACGAGTTTGAGGGCCTGCAAGACCGGGGAACTGCCATCGATGGGCTTTTCCCTGAAAAGCTTGATACTTCTGGCTGCAACACGACCGCCACCCGTGAGAGGAACGAGCTGGCTGTTTCTACGGAAGGGGCGCCGGCTGGTTTCCAGCCTAGCAGTCAAGGAGAAACTACACACGAACTTGAAAAACGCGAGCCTCCGACTTTGGAGAAGAGGTTGGCTGATGAGGAAGGCAAAAAGGATGGAGACTGGGACTGCGTGCCTCAACCTCTTACTCCTATAACATTTGGGAGACAGAGCTATGGAATCGGCGGTAGTCAAGACTCTACCTACGAGTACTTCCCAAAGGTAAAAAAAAAACAAATATAATGGCAATACAGCCACTGCATGCATGTTCTTGTGCTAACTTTTAGTCTCATAGCAATTTCTTCTTTTGGGGGGTCTGGAACCCAAATATGAGAAGATGCACCGCAAAGCCATGGCCGGCATTAAGAAACATCTACTATTCCGCGCCATGACTAATGACAGCAGCGATGTTCTCTTTCCCGCCAGAATCACAACAAGCCAGCATGGCCCACAGGACACCTATGCTGACTACGAAGTTACCCATTTGTCTTGCTTTGTCGGAGGCATGTTTGGTATGGGGTCCAAGATCTTCAAGGAGCCTGAAGAACTCGAGATGGCTAAGAAGCTCACCAATGGCTGTGTTTGGGCCTACGGCTCAACTCCTTCTGGCATCATGCCGGAACAAGCCACTGTAATTCCCTGTGACTCGATGGATGAGTGCCCCTGGAACCAGACCAAATGGCATGAGCATCTGGATCGCAACTGGGAGTACCGTGAAAAACAAGTCGATCTTTGGGAACAGCAAAAGGCGTTGTTCTTGCAGCAAAGAGCCTCGTTCGGGGAATCGAGTCTTGCCAAGAGAACCGCCCTTGGAGCCGACGGGGCCCCATTAGATCCTAATTCCCCGGGCACTGTCGTTGCCATCGAAGAGCCAATTGGCCAAGACCACACTGATGAGCAGGCTCTGGAAGTCGAGATGATAAACACCATCGGCCGTCGGCCCCAGGGACATGATGAATACGTGCACAACAGAATTGCCCAAGAGGGAATCCCCCCCAGCTTTGTTACGATCAACTCCGCCAAGTACATTCTTCGGTAAGCTTTTTTCTCCTTCTCCCGAATGGTTGTGTTTTTTTCTTTTTCCTAAGCCATAGCTAACCATCCCCTAGTCCCGAGGCCATCGAATCAGTGTGGTACATGTACCGTATCACGGGTGACAAGGAGTGGATGGAGAAGGGCTGGAAGATGTGGGAAGCCGTCATCCCACTTGTTAAAACGGAGTTTGGCCACAGTGCGTTGAACGATGTCCTAACCAGCCGTCCACAACAGATAGATGGCATGGAGAGTTTCTGGTTAGCTGAAACGCTCAAGTACTTCTACCTTTTGTTCTCGGAACCCGACGTCATCAGCCTGGACGAGTGGGTTCTCAACACCGAAGCTCACCCTTTCAAGAGGCCAACAAGCCCATTTGGCCGTGGCGAGATGGCAAAAAAGCCAAAGAAGCAGCCGTGAAGGGCTAGCTAATTAGAGGAGTCATCGTTACATTTAGTCATTTGCTTTATATACGTAGCATGTTATGCATTATCATCTCTACAATAATTGGATTAGTTTGCTGGAAAGCTTTCGACAACCGAGACAACAATTGAGACGCAAGCCTTCCAAGTGGCGGCATTGCGGACATCAGAAGAAATATAGAGTGCATTTTTGTATTATTCTAAGCCTAATAGATCCCGATGTAAGATGGAAATCAGACTGGGTGAACAGTCAGAATCTCGTCCTAATATAAAAAGAAAACCGTCAACCCGATGTACTTTCAACCACAAATAATACTCCCGGCCGCTCAAAAAGAAACAAACAGAAAAAGAGCAAAATGTGTAGGTATATATGGGGTGTAGACATCAATCCAAAGAAACGTGAGTAGAATATAATACGACACAAGCCACTCAAAGTATGTGGCGTGTTGTCGAGGTCTACTGAAAGCAAAATCAAGCAGGCGAGAGAGAAAACGACCAACTGAGGGGAAAGGCAGACCAGTACATTCATTGTAGTGTATATGCCGATAAGGACAGAGATAAGTTGATTTGGGAGGTGTTATGGCGTGAAAGAAAATTGAAAAAAAAAGAAGAAGAAAAAACAACCAGATATGAGCATATGGAGAGGAAATAAGACCAAGAAAGCAGAGCCACGAGGAAAAGCAAGAGGGAGAGAAACGAACCGCCATCCATCATTGCAACTCGTGCGCCCAGACTTCCGGGCCACTTTCTTGGTTGGTCGTCATCATAAAGCGAAAATCGGGAGAAGATGGCGCCTGCGTGTATTTTGTTATGGGAGATACATAAGAGGGAAGGGGAGGGCGAGGGGTATGTGATCTGTGGTTCGAGACATTCACGCACTCTCAACCGAAGAGAAGCACGGGAAAAAGAAAACGAGGTGATAAATGCAAGGAAAGACCATAAAAAGACAAAACCAACCTCCGAAAACGCCTGCATGTAAAAAAAGAGCCAACATGATGGAAAAGAAATCGAGCGGAGGGGACGACAGAAACAAGAGAAGCCAGACTTTGAGTAGCCATGGGCGGAATAACGATGGAACGACTTCCCGAGTTGCCCCTATCATGTCGACTGCCCTCAGTTCACAATTAGTTCATGTATCAACCCGATACTCAGAATCATGGTCAGCAAGCCAATCGTCACTATGATTAATAGTGCAAAAGCAAACCAGCCCATGACCATGGCCGACGTGCCAACACCAGACTTGACAGAGCCATTTCCCATTGCCTGGGTCATGACTGATGCGGCAACCGACGCGGTGTGCTGCCATAGGACAGAGACTAGGATGAATACGGAGGAGATGAAGATTATAGTCAAGGCGATCTGACTGACGGCACGCGACGGGAATGTCTTAGGTTCGGGCTCGCTGCCGCTCTCTGAGACGGACCTATCTTTCCAGCCGGGAAAGGTGAGGAGCAGAAGAAAGCAGATAAAGGCAAAGATGACGGCAATGATGCTGTGAAGATGTGATGGTTAGATTGGGTTTTTGGCCACAGCGAGCTCGTGGTATGCATAAAAACGGCACACAGGTTGTTGCTTCACTTACATCAAGTAGGGAAACACAATCATGTCTTTGAACTGCGACGCAAGCCACACGAGGTTCAACGGGTCCTGATCTATGGAGATTTCCTTGGCCAGGGCAGTCGCGTTATTGCTGCACAGCCAGCTACCACCATCGGGATTGATGCAGATTCCGAAGAAGCCAACGCGGGCTTGCAGACGGGCGTCGCCAGCAATGTTGGCGATGGCGGTGTGGACGTTGTAGTCGACTTGGGCGGTATCAGGGTCGGCCTCATAAGATTTGTAGTACAAGGAAATCAGGAAGATTCCCGGCATTAGCGGCGACGATGACGAGCATCCTGCCAATAGAAGGGCTATACACGCAAGGGATGTATGCTGGTTAGCAAAGAGCTCTGGTCCCTGGCTTCCTCCTGGTGTCTCCCTCATTGTTCCTGCATTTGCAACTGCTGAAGTCTGGAATGCGTCATGCGCCATGGACGAGAAGAAAAAGACTGTGCGACTTACAAAGAAGAATGATAGAGATTGCAATAAGCAGCATAAGAACCTGGGGAATGCCAAAGTAAGGCATAAACCCTGGAGCCATGAGTTAGTTTGGTGTGTTTGCGTGAGGATTTATGGAAGCAGAATCTGGTGGTGCTGGCATTGATGTTGACTCACTGTATATGACGGTCCGTATATCCGGCATGGTGAGGACGACGAGATGCTCTTAAGAATGAGGGCGTTTGGGTTGAAGAAGACAAGCAGCACCACGAGCGTGCTGGACCGCCAGGCGACAGTTGGGAGAGATTTTGTCGTTTTGGCGGCGTTCGCGAAGTGTCCTTGCGAGCTCTGGGAGAATGCGCAAGGCGCTTAGGAGCGATACACAAAAGCGAGTGCAGGCGGCTAAGGATACGCTCTGGATGTGCGGCGGGGCTTCCGTTCTCCGAAAAAAAGAAGGGAAAAAAAGGCACTGGTTTACTCCTAGTGTGTGCGAAAATTTGGCTTCACCGACTATCGAGGGGCTGGGCACAAGAACAAGGCAGAAGAGGAACAGCTATATGCCAGGGGGGGATGGAAAGGTGGTGATAAGGCAACGGCTTCTAGAAGGAGAGGAGGTTAGAAGGGCTTCTGCAGAGACGGACGGGCGAATATATTTAGGACGCAGGACGATGTCGAACATGAGATCAAAACGCAGAATAGAAGTGGCCAGAAACAACGAAACAGCGAGCAAGCAGTGTTTCTCAGTGTATTGTGATTGTTGGGAGGCGCCTGGGGGCATCAGACAAAGCATCAGACGCTTACCGGATGCAATCTTGGCCTAGAGATGAAGAAACAAGGCAAACAGAAGGGCGCAGCAATTGGCCTAGCAATAGCGACGAAACGCAGCAGGCAACGAGTCGTTGGCGACGGCCTGTACTGGTGATAGTGGTAGGTCTAAGACGAGCTTCCTGCCGTACGCAGGGCTGCAGCGAGGAAAGCGGACAGTGGAATGGAAACAAAGATGCTCGTCTGCGGGTTCACGATCGAACAGGCCAAAAAGAGTTCAAGAATGCAGGACCAAACGAATGAAAAAAAAATGAAAAAAGACGGCAAAAAAGGGTTGAATAAAGAACAAGAAAGAGACGCCGCAAGAATGGGAAATGCACTGCTAATTAGTCGGCAAGCCACAGCAAGGCGTCCTGGCCTCCCGAGCTTCAAGCCAGCTTCGCAGGCTTCAAGCAGTGCAAGTGCACATGCACATGCGTTAATGTGCGATGGGTGGTGGTGCGTATGTGCTCTATGCTCTATGCTGGCTTGGGCGTGTTTCCAAGTGAACTTGGTCACTACAGCGACCTGTATTGACATGAGAGACTAGCACTTGGCAGCTGCGTCTAGAGCTGCGAGCCATCACCACAGCAACTAAACCTTGTGGTCTTTTGGCAGACACTAAGCCCTCATCTGGACGCCCCGGCTCAGGCCCAGCTTTGACGCGTCACGTGATCTCCAGCAAGGGACCTGCTCGGCGGCTTAGCAATGGGGGTGCTAGACCTGACCCCACTATTTATTTGTCTGGGAGCCAGTTGTTTACTTTCGCGTGGCTTCGCCGGAACGTCTCTGCTCGGGCTGGCGTCCCTGTCTCCCTGCTCCCCCGTCCCCTGTCTCCCTGCTCCCCTGTCCCCTGTCTCCATTGACATACACGGGCGACAGGGCCTCTTGCTATATGGCCGTGTGTGGCAGCAGCTAACCACTGCGCTGCTGGCATGGTGCTTCCTATCTGCACACCTCTCTCGCTCGGCTTTCAGGTCGTAAGCAGCATGTATGCCGCGAGACATGTGGCCGCCTCTGCACCACCCACTGTTGCATCCTCTCTCCGCCCTCTTAGCTCCAATACCCACTCTCATGTTTCGGCTGTAACTACAAATGGATGGATGGTCGGTGCTCACACCTGCTCGGCTTGCTCCTGCATTGTATTGTATTGTATTGTATTGGGCTTGCTCCTGCGCTCTAGCCGCCCCCTTTACCCCCCATGTGCATGCGTATACACACTTTTCTGTCGCTCTCTCTCACTGTGCTGCTACATGCTAACCGCCGCGGTTGGTTTTCATTCCTGGTTTCACAGCAGGAGAAGCGCCAGCCTCCCGGCCATTGTAGCGGCAGCTCTACTTGCCGATGGCCAAGACCACCAGACTCTTGCATCTTTTCGCAGACCTGTTTTACTCAAGTATTGGGTGTAGGTTGTCGCTTGTACACGAGGCGATGCGATCCCTCTCTCCCTCTCCCCCGCCTCCCCCATTGCGGCTGCACAGTCAGGAGAAGGGT
Organism: Ceratocystis smalleyi; assembly: GCA_003449175.1. NCBI lineage: Eukaryota > Fungi > Ascomycota > Sordariomycetes > Microascales > Ceratocystidaceae > Ceratocystis > Ceratocystis smalleyi. The sequence goes on along the minus strand of NETT01000059.1, from coordinate 45,995 downwards.
GGCCTGTCAATCAACGTACATCCGGCTGGGCTGTCATAAATGCGGTATAATCACAGCCTGCAAAATACGAGTATTGGGGGCTAGCCTACGAATGCAAAACACGGCGAATAGCTAACAGGCTTGCTTTGCAGACCACTACTCTCCCTCCAAGTAGCTTGCTCCAGTTGTGTCCGTCTGGACACTTCAAACCCTAAGAGGCCAGAAAAAGTCACACGCACTGTCTTCTGCACTATTCACACTGTCCCACTGGAGCCAATGAGCTAGCTGGCTTTGGTGGCCTAGCTGAACCCCAGAGAAGATTAGGTCCCCCCCCCCCTAGCAGGCTTACCAAGTACTTTGTGAACATGGGACTCAAAAGGCCAGGCACATTTATTCTAAAATCATCAACCGACAGCCTACCCGCCTTGCGCCCACCACACAAGCACTGTTTGCTGTCTTGTTGTCTTCTTTTCCATTCATTGCTTTCCCTTATTTTCTGCTCGTCATATACTGTCTAATTACTAGCTCACATCATGTCCGCTGCGCAGCTTCTCAATCCCAAGGCTGAGTCCCGGGTATGTTGCAATTTTCCTTGCATCCAAGCTTGCTTGATCATAAGAATAGGCTAGCCTTGCACAAAGCCCCCCTCCAACAGCCCCTCCAAAACCCCCTTTCCAGGCTTAAAAAAAAAGTCGTGATTGCTAACTTGGCGATGTGAATAGAGACGGGGTGAGGCTCTCCAGGTCAACATCAGCGCCGGCGAAGGTCTGCAGGGCGTTTTGAAGACCAACCTTGGCCCCATGGGCACCATCAAGATGTAGAGCTCCCCTTCCTTTTCTGTTCTTTTCTTTCGCCTTGTTCATTTGGCTAACAAAAAAAAACTGCAGGCTTGTCGACGGAGCTGGCCAGGTACGCAGCCAGTGGAAACACCAACCAACCCCCCGCCATTGATCGCCAGCCCAATCTAGTGAACGAGGCACCATTCCCAATGAACCGCCTCTACCGCTATCATCTGGAGCTCGAACTCGGACCCCGCTAATACCACATCTCCTCATGTAGATTAAATTGACCAAGGATGGAAACGTCCTGCTCCGTGAGATGCAAATCAAGAACCCCACCGCTGTCATGATTGCGCGTGCTGCTACTGCCCAGGATGATATCTGCGGTGACGGTACCACCTCCGTGGTCCTCTTGGTCGGCGAGCTTCTGAAGCAGGCCCAGCGTTACATCTCTGAGGGTCTGCACCCTCGCATTCTTACTGACGGCTTTGAAATCGCCAAGATGGAGGCTCTCAAGGTATACGCCTTCTTTCCCTTTCCCCTTCCCTTCTGCCCCTCTTCCCCTCCAAATTCAACATGCAAAAGGGGCTACCCCACCACAAATATCCACTGGCCATGGTCCTATATGACACTCCGTTACTGACATGGCATTTATACCCCCGTAAAAGTTCTTGGACGACTTCAAGCTCCCCCGCGAGCCCTCGCGCGAGCTGCTCCTCAATGTCGCCCGCACATCGCTGGCTACCAAGCTGAACTCAACTCTTGCCGCCGCCTTGACTACTGATATTGTCGATGCTGTCCTCTCCATCTACCAAGCTCCCTCAAAGCCCGATCTACACATGATTGAGATTATGAAGATGCAGCACCGGACTGCCGCCGACACCAAGCTCATTCGTGGTCTGGCCCTGGACCATGGAGCCCGCCACCCTGATATGCCTAAGCGTCTGGAAAATGCCTACGTCTTGACTCTGAACGTTTCTTTGGAATACGAAAAGACTGAGATCAACTCCGGATTCTTCTACTCAAGTGCCGAGCAGCGTGACAAGCTGGTCGAGAGTGAGCGCCGCTTTGTTGATGCCAAGCTGAAACGCATCGTGGATCTCAAGAAGGAGGTTTGCGGAAACGACCCTAAGAAGAGCTTTGTTATCATCAACCAAAAGGGCATCGATCCTTTGTCTCTGGACGTCCTGGCCAAGAACGGCATTCTTGCTCTACGGAGAGCCAAGCGGAGAAACATGGAGAGATTACAGCTGGTCTGCGGTGGCACCGCCCAGAACAGCGTGGATGATTTGTCTCCTGATGTTCTTGGCTGGGCTGGACTAGTGTACGAGCAGACTCTGGGCGAGGAAAAGTACACTTTCCTTGAGGAGGTCAAGGACCCCAAGTCTGTGACTCTGATGATCAAGGGCCCCAACGCCCACACCATTGCCCAGATCACCGATGCCGTGCGCGACGGTCTTCGCAGTGTATACAACGTTATCGTTGACGGCTCCGTCGTTCCCGGTGCCGGTGCTTTCCAACTGGCCTGTGCTTCGCACCTGAAGAGTGATGCTTTTTACAAGACTGTCAAGGGTCGCGCAAAGTGGGGCGTTGATGCTTTCGCCGACGCCCTGCTTATTATTCCCAAGACTCTCGCTGCTAACGCTGGTCACGATATCCAGGATTCCCGTAAGTTTGCCCGTTACCCACCCAGCGCGCCCTTCGCTGATAACTCGATGCTAACATATTTCTCGCCCAGTCGCCAAGCTCCGCGACGAACACGACGAAGGCAATGCCGCGGGTCTTGACCTAGCTACTGGTGAAGCTATGGACCCTACTCTAGAGGGCGTCTTTGATTCATTCCGTGTCCTGCGTAACAGCATTGCGTCTTCCACCAGCATTGCGTCCAATCTTCTCCTATGTGACGAGATGCTAAAGGCTCGACAGATGGGCAGACAAGGCGGTCCAGGTCCCGGCATGGATGGCCCGGAGCAGTAGGAAATGATGTATGAATAAACAAAATGGCTACTTTCTTCTATTGTCCTGTCCGTTTTATTGCTGTTGTTTGGGCTTGTTTTTTGTGGCCATTAAATCTATAGACTAAAAAATGAGGCAATTGGGTCGGGTATACTACAAGATAAAAGTCTAATGATCTCATGGCAAAGTGATTGCTCTTACGACCGTATCTAAAGTGAGGCCATCAGCAAGTCCAAACAAAAACAAAACGAAGCTACTGATAAGATAAGCCCCGCGCTGGATCAAAAAATTTCGAGCCCCTCCAAAGAAGAAAAAGAAAATAATAACGACGGTATCACGTTTCTAACCAACGCCAGGCACCACAGAACAACGATTCCAAAGGAAAAGAAAAAAAGCCCCCAGCACGTGATGAAGGACTACGACAGCGATTCGGATATCGGCAGCCAGGACTTCACAGAAACGAATGTCCTGCTAGGTTATGCCCAGAAAGAGCTTGGTGACGATGTGATTTCACACCTGGGCGGCACGCCTGTACGTGCTGGCTTTCAAAGCCCAATTTCACCTACCAATCGCCAGGGTTAGTAAGCTAACCCTCGAAAACCTCTAGGAATGGATAGACCCCGCGACGCCCCCTTCTGCCGCTCTTGCGCGCTGTAAAGTGTGCAACGATATGATGGCGTTGCTTTTGCAGCTAGATGCACATCTCCCAGACCGCTTTCCTGGCCACGACCGGCGACTGTTTGTCTTTGCCTGCCGTAAGACCAAGTGCCGCCGCCAAACAGGCAGCATACGGGCTTTGCGCAGCGTGCGCATTTCCCGGGACGCCCCGGCCGTCATAGCCCCAGGCGGTAGGAAGCAGGACATGGAGGAGAAGAAGCCTATCGAGACTAACAAGATAGTCACAAGCACTGGTCTGGGGGAGTCGCTGTTTGGTGCCAAGAGCCTTGGTAACCCGGCTGCTGGAAACCCTTTCGGTGGCGATAACCCGTTTTCTAAGCCTGCTGCTGCCACTGCTGCCACCTCCAAGGCTAAAGAAGAGAAAGAAACGCCATCTGTTACAAAGTCTACAGACGCTCTACCTGCTACGTTTTCGGAAAAGCTCTCCATCAACAACCCGCTGGCTAACAAGCCAAAGGCCGTGCCTACGCCTCCTGAGCCGTGGCCCGCTACACTGGCCAAGGCGTATCCAGTGCTGTATATGGATGCCGAGTACGAGACTCTTGATCCTGAGCCCGAAATGAAGCTGCCCGCACACGCAACCATCGAGAAGATGGAAGTTGAAGATGCCAGTGCTAGCAGCTCAAGTGGTGGCAACAAGGAGGATGCCAATGCTTTTGAATCCTCCATGGACGCTACGTTCCAGCGCTTCGCAGACCGCATGGCGCAGAACCCCGATCAAATTATTCGCTACGAATACGCTGGCGTGCCGCTGCTATATTCGGACTCGGATGCTGTCGGCAAGATGCTGGCTGTGACCGGAGGCGTCAAGGGTAAGGGCATGCCACGCTGCCAGAACTGTGGCGCTGGACGGACTTTTGAGGTTCAGATTACGCCACACGCCATCACAGAGTTGGAGGCAGATGACATGAATCTGGACGGCATGGATTGGGGAACTATTATTGTTGGTGTGTGTGAAATGGATTGTCAGGAGTCGTTGGTGGAAGTTGAGAAGGTGGGCTACTTGGAGGAATGGGCGGGTGTGCAGTGGGAGGAGCTGAATCAAGAATAGCAGTCGGAAATGAGCGCAGAGGATGCTAGAGAGATGGGTGAGTTGGGAGGTGAAGTGCAGATAAAAAAAGATATAAAAAAAACCCCATTGCACCATATTCAATTTGGTTGTCGTCTCTATGCGGTAGATACGGATGGGATTACTTTTGTACATATTCCAGATTTAAGTGTGACAACGTCTGTGGCTAGTTAAGCCCATGAAAGCATAGAGCGCAAATTGATGACGTTGGATCCTGGACATCATTCATTCGGTGGTATTGTTCATGTAGTGCAGTGTTTTGTGAATGTTTTTGTTCTCTTTGTGTTTTTGTTCATTACTTTTTTCGTTCGTCAAAAACAAAAAGTCCGTTTGCGTTGTTAGCCCTTAAAAAAAAAGAAAGAAAAAGAAGAAAAATGCCAAAATCTTTTACGCCAACATAGAGTCTTTCCAAGAACGCTGGATGACCTTGGAGAACATCTCAATATTCACATCCTCACGGATGTCGGACTTCTTGGCCTCGTTCTCGGCATTGGGGGGAATGGTAACGGTGGTGCCATCAACAGTGAAGCCAAACTCGGTGATGAAGGCCTTAGTCTTCTCCTCATCTAGGCCTAGCCACGATGTTAGATGAGACAGGTCAATCTCACGGAAAGCCTGAGAGACCAGAGTGCAAATGCGTTCACGGATGGAGGACTCGAAGCCAGTGATATCAGCAATGAGATCAGCGCACAGATCATCGCCATCTAGAGTGGCCCAAAAGCGGGCGTACTGCGCACTCTCCAGCTGGTTGTTGAGATCGCGCAGCTTGGTCAGAGCCTCGTGGAGCTCGCCGGTAGCAGCAGAGCCAGGGTTGATCAGGTGCACAGCAAGAGCAAACTGGGCAGATGGGAACTGGGACATGGCCTTGACGAGAATGTTGGTGATCACCTCGTCCTTCATGCGGTCGGGGTTGAGCTGGTACCTTTTGGTAGAGGTGGACGCGCGCAAGGACAGCGGCAACTGGGGTTAGCAAGGTCTGGTTCTGTCCAAGATTGCGGGAAAGGGTTGAAACAGTGTTGGTTCGGCGTATCAGATTAACTAGAAATTGACTTCAAATGCGCGAGAGCTTGACGGCTTAAGCACAGCTCAGGTAATAGGAAACGTGGTTGACACAAAAACATCATGTAGGCGCCTGGATGCAGTGAACGAGATAAAAAAGCAAAGGACAGGTAGACAGGGCAAGGCCGGGCTTGGAACCAGGAGGGCACTCACAGTTTCAGCAGCGTCCGGTTGGCATTGCAGTCAGTGAAGCGCTGCTCGCACTGCTCGGCAAGGTAGCTCTCTAGAGGGACAACGGCGACCGGATTGTACCGCTCCAGGCCGTTGATAATGTTGTTGATTTGTTCGGGCCGCTCTGCAGGATTCTCGCCAATCATGATGGGCAGTGTGTGTATGGATAGCAAAGTAAAAAGAAAAGGGAAAAGAATAGCAATATCCAGGCTATAAAGCAGCCAATGTGTTGATTGTGGCGGTGGTGGCGATAGGTTGGGAGTGGAGGGCTCTAGTAGCTTTCAACCGCTGGAGGGGGTGGTGACGGTTGGATGGCGGGGTGTGTGGTGTTGAGAGCCCCTTCAATTTTTCTTGCTGTATTCAAAGCCTGCCAAATTTCTTTCATGGCCTGGTCTGGCTCACAGCCTTTGACTTTCCCTAGAGGCCCGCTTTTCACCAAGTATATAGTGGGGTTTGTGTGGAAAGCCACTAAAAGGGGCTTGTGCCAATCGATAAGACGTCCACGTGACTGCGCGTTGGATGGACGAGAGAGCTGACTGTCGATGACGTAGAGCGTCTTGTTGAGCAAGCTTGAGAGTGAAACTGCCTGGATTTGTATGATTGCATTATACGATGGCCAGTCCTTCTAAGAAACGAAAGCTTAATTCAGGCTCATCAGCGCATGGCCTCGAGTACTTCTTTGCAAAGCAGCAGCGTACCGAAGACGCTGGGACAACCCCCCCCAAGGCCGATGTGAATGGAACCAGCCATCATCATGAGAGTTCATCTGCATTGGTGTCAGATGAAGAGTTGGCCCGTAGGCTTCAAGCGGAGTTTGATCTTGAAGCCCAGGCCCAGTCCAGCCAAACAGACTCTCGCAACAACACCGCTAAGATAGGCACGACTGAAACATCGGATCCAGTGAACCCGGGGTCTTTGGCCGGCGAATCTATTCCAACAGCCGTGGCCAGGGACAGTACATTCACAAACACTCTTGCACTCCAGTCTACCTCAACCGCTGATGACAAGCTGTCAGAGTCTTTGCCTCTTGACCAAAGTCCATTTATGTTTGAGCCCGGCCAGTATTTGCCGGCGTTGAAAGATCAATGGAAGTCCCAAAATGGAAATGCTTCGTATGCTGTTTTGATTAGATGCTTCGTTCTTATCAACAGTACAGCCAGTCGTATCAAGATTGTTGACACCCTTGTAAATTGCCTACGACTCTTGATCGAGGGTGATCCTACAAGCCTGCTTCCAGCCGTAAGTCGAGTTTCCACTGGGTGCCGTTTGCTTATATTGACGGAGTATTATGCAGGTGTGGCTAGCCACAAACGCTATCTCATCCCCTTATGAATCGCTGGAGCTAGGCCTCGGTAGCTCAGCGATCAGCAAAGCTCTCAAGAAGGTCTGTGGATTGGATAATAGAGCATTAAAGGCCTTATTCGATAGACACGGCGATGCTGGGGATGTAGCCTTTGAGGCTAAGAAAAAACAAACCTTTACTCTTCGCAAGCGAGAGCCATTGACAATTCAGCATGTTTATTCGTCTTTAGTGAAGATTGCCCAGGCGAAAGGACAGGGGAGTGGTGAAATTAAACAGTCTATAGTTAACCGTTTGCTTCAGAATGCTCGCGGAGGAGAAGAAAGCCGATATCTGGTCCGCACTCTTTGCCAACATGTGGGTATTCAGTCACTCCACTTCCAAGTTCTGGCTGGTTCATGGTCTAACATTGCGCACAACAGTTACGTATTGGCGCAGTCAAAGCAACAATGCTCATTGCACTCTCAAGGGCTTTTGTGATATCTAGGCCGTTGGATAGAGAATTTCCAATCACGAGCACAGAAAGCTTGTTAAAGCTGAAAAAAGAAGAGTTGGCCGCGGTCTGGACCAGGGGAGAGCAGCTCGTCAAGGGCTGCTTTGCACGAAGGCCCAACTATGCAGATATCATCCCTGCCCTGCTAGAGGTGGGCGTTAGTGATGAACTTGCCCTACGATGTGGCCTGTCGCTTCACACTCCATTAAGGCCAATGCTTGCAGGTATTACACGGAATCTCTCGGAAATGTTGAACAATCTTCATGGCCGAGACTTCACATGCGAGTTCAAGTACGATGGCCAAAGAGCCCAGATACACTGCGACGAGCAAGGCAAAATCTCCTTATTCTCGAGGCATCTGGAGCTTATGACCGACAAGTATCCAGACTTGGTCGCCTTGATCCATAAGATCCGCGGCGAAGGGGTGAGCAGCTTTATCATGGAGGGTGAAGTGGTAGCCGTTGATCCGCAGTCTGGGGATCTTATGAACTTCCAAACTTTATCAGGCCGAGCTCGCAAGGAGGTCGATATTGGAAGCGTCAAGATACAAATCTGCCTTTTTGCCTTTGATCTAATGTATCTTAACGGCCGCTCCTTGCTGGACCGTCAGCTGCGCGATCGGAGGGATCTACTGCGGTCTTCTTTTATAGAAATTCCTGGCCGGTTCACGTGGGCCAAAAGCATTGACGCTACATCGCAGGATTCCGAAGCTGTACTTGAGTTTTACCAGTCGGCAATCAGAAGCAAGTGCGAGGGAATCATGGTCAAAATACTAGACAATGCAATCAGCAGCAAAGGTTCAGATGACCCACATGTTTCTTCATCGACTGAAAGTAGTACGGCAAGGGCTTTAAGTAAGAGAAGAGACAAGAGCGGTGAAGGCGATGTTATCACGAAACCCGGAGGCTACAGGAAGACTCTGCTTGCAAGCTACGAGCCGGATAAGCGACTTGAGTCCTGGCTGAAAGTCAAGAAAGACTACAATGCCAGCTTTGATACCTTGGATCTCATCCCAGTAGCTGCATGGCATGGCTCGGGCAGAAAGGCAAAATGGTGGTCGCCTATCCTAATGGCTGTTCGAAATGAGGAGACCGGCTCTCTGGAAGCTGTTTGCAAATGCATGTCTGGATTCACAGATGCCTTTTACAAGGCCAACCGGGCCTTTTACAGCGATGGCACTGGCGAGAGCGAGGCACAGAATACGAGGGAAAGCCAGCCGGCATTTGTCGAGTATACTGGGCCAAGCCCTGATATATGGTTTGAGCCACAAGAGGTCTGGGAAATGGGATTCGCCGATATTACGCTTAGTCCTACCTACACCGCTGCGAGAGAGCTGGTGAATCATGGAAGAGGCTTGAGCTTGCGATTTCCGCGGTTTGTCAAGAAGCGAGAAGACAAAAGCATAGAGGAAGCAAGCACGGCCGATTTTTTGGCTGAGCTATACCACAAACAGGAGGCTGCTGGGCCAAAGCCGGCCCTACAGGCAATTGGCGAAGGCGTAGAAGAAGACTGATGGAGCGGTGTTAATTATTGGTGATGGAGAACCTTCTTATAGCTATCAGATGACGGAAAGCGAAACCCCGCTGCCAACCCCTGCTTAGCCTGCCCGACTCCTTTAGTGACGATTGCTACCGTGGAGTATTCATCTTCTGTGCCACTAGGCTGAAGACCGCCACAGAGCCGAGAAAAAGGACAGCATTGTAGAACTGAAAATAGGTTAGAAAAGAGACAGACGCGGTGCTTGTGTCTTCAGACTACGAATACGCACGGTTTTGCGAGAGATGGTTCGCTCTTCATCTTCACTACGTGCCTCAATGAAGAGTCGTCTGAGGTTAGGCAGGCTAGGCTTGAGGGTTTGAAGTCAGCATGTTGGACGGGGAAGAATAACTACGGGAGAACCATTGGCTCACCATATCGGAACTCAGTCCCTTTTATTTTGGGCTGCGATATTCCATTGAATCGACATGTTTTAATGCAATCTCTACAGCCTTCTCGACTTGTTACTGCATATAGTGGGATCACGTGACCGCAACGCATTACTAGCAGGGAAGCTCAGGCCAGAAGCCAGCAAGACAAGTTTGGGTCTAGGCTTGTGAGAGCTTAATTATTTGGCTTGGACCACCGCCGACTCTCAATCCCACCCCTTGGACGTCACGGCTTCAAACTCGAAACCCCTCTAACGTACATTATCGTTAAATCAATCTTTCTTTCTTTCCTTTTTTCCCCCCCTATTTCCAACCGTGTCCTGCCGCCACTACGTCTTTCGCCTCTGGATAACTTCTGCTTAGTTTTCGGCCTTTCCCGATAAGACAGCCTGCCTTCAGGGCCTAGCCACCACGCTCACCACTCTCGTCCTATCCCCCAACAGAGTCTGCCTTATCCCGAACGATAGACTCCTCGTGTCAATCGTCCACGCAATCCCTAGCCAGCTGCAACAATGGCGGTAAACCGCATCCAGAAGGCCTTTGCTCCGCCGCGCAAGGGTGAAACCTTTGAGCTGCGGGCTGGCCTGGTCTCGCAGTATGCTTGGGAGCGCAAAGAGTCAATCCAGAAGACCATTATGGCTATGACTCTTGGCAAAGATGTGTCGGCACTGTTTCCGGATGTGCTAAAGAACATTGCCACTGGAGACCTGGACCAGAAGAAGCTGGTGTATCTCTATTTGATGTACGTCGGTCGAACCAAGCAGCGATATCTCGGTGTTTTGTACTAACTCCCTCCTTTTTGTTTTTGTCTACAGGAACTACGCTAAGTCACATCCCGATCTCTGCATTCTCGCCGTCAATACTTTTGTCCAGGACTCCGAAGATCCCAATCCACTCATTAGGGCGCTTGCTATACGAACAATGGGCTGCATCCGTGTCGACAAAATGGTGGACTATATGGAAGAGCCCTTGCGCAAAACATTGCGAGACGAATCGCCATATGTTCGGAAGACCGCTGCGATCTGCGTGGCCAAGCTATTTGATCTCAACCCGACCATGTGCATTGAAAATGGATTCCTCGACATGCTCAAGGAGCTCATCAGCGACCCCAACCCCATGGTGGTTGCCAACTCTGTGCAGGCCCTATCCGAGATCTCCGAGACCTCTCCCGAGACCAGAGCCCTGGTCGTGACATCGCCTATGCTCAAGAAGCTACTTCTTGCTTTGAACGAGTGTACCGAGTGGGGACGGGTCACCATCCTGTCAACTCTGGCCGACTATCCCCCGTCCGATGTCAAAGAGTCGGAGCACATCTGCGAGCGTGTTGCGCCTCAATTCCAACACGCCAACCCGTCTGTCGTCCTCGCTGCTGTTAAGGCTGTCTTCATTCATATGCGCATTATCAGCCCTGAGTTAGTAAAGCAGTATCTGAAGAAGATGGCCCCTCCTCTAGGTAACCCCTGACTTTGGCCCGTCCTGTCCTATCTATCCTCCTCCTTGGATTTCGTGTTGCCGTAGCTTAGAATGCAGTCTAACATGCAATCTCTAGTTACCCTTGTTGCCTCGGCCCCCGAAGTGCAGTACGTTGCACTGCGCAACATTGACTTGCTTCTACAGGCTAAGCCAGATATCCTCAGCAAAGAAATGCGCGTCTTTTTCTGCAAATATAATGACCCGCCCTACGTCAAGCTACAAAAGCTAGAAATCATGGTGCGAATAGCTAACGACAAGAACTTTGACCAGCTACTTGCTGAATTGAAGGAATATGCGCTTGAGGTTGACATGGACTTTGTAAAACGCTCCATCAAGGCAATTGGCCAGGTGGCTATCAAGCTGGAGGGGGCTAGCGAGAAATGTGTCAGTGCGCTGATGGACTTGATTTCCACAAAGGTCAACTATGTTGTCCAGGAAGTCGTTGTGGTCATCAAGGATATCTTGCGCAAGTATCCTGGCTACGAGGGGGTCATTCCTACGCTATGCAACTACATCGATGAACTAGACGAACACAACGCTCGAGGTGCTTTGATCTGGATTGTTGGGGAGTATGCCGAGAAGATCAACAATGCCGATGAGATCCTGACCTCGTTCGTGGACAGCTTCTTAGAGGAGTTTACTCAGACCCAGCTGCAGATTCTCACTGCTGTTGTGAAACTCTTCCTAAAAAAGCCTGGCAACAACCAAGCTTTGGTGCAAAAGGTGCTCCAGGCGGCGACTACCGAAAACGACAACCCTGATATTCGGGATCGTGCCTACATTTACTGGCGTTTACTGTCTGGCAACCTTGATGTTGCCAAGGTAAGCTATACATTTCTGGTGCCCGTATGATTTTTGTTTTTTTTGGGTACTGGCTAACATCATTCTGCAGAATATTATTCTCTCCCAGAAGCCCGCCATCAGCACTACTATGACTAGCCTTCCTCCCAACCTCCTTGAACAGCTCCTCAGCGAGCTGTCGACTCTGGCCTCAGTCTACCATAAGCCCCCGGAGGCCTTTGTTGGAAAGGGCCGCTTTGGTGCTGACGAAATCCAGCGTGCTGCTATTCAAGAACAGCGTCAAAATGCCGTCGAAAACCCTATCGCTGCTGCTGCTGCTGTGGCCGCCGCCGCCAGCGGTAGTACCGCACCACAGAGCAACATTGAAAACCTGCTAGATATAGATTTTGATGCCCCCTCATCATCTACACCTAGTCGTGTGGTTAGTCCCTCTGACAATGCGCCTCCTGGCGGCATGGCAGACATGATGGGTCTGTTTGACGCGCCTGCGCCCGCTGCTACTTCTTCGCCGGCTCCCGTGACTACGGCGTCACCTGCCTGGGGGGCTATGAGTGATATTATGAGCGGCTTTGCCGATCTCAACTTTGGTGCGACAAGTGCGGGTCAGCCGCTTCCAGCTGCGATGCAGCTACAGCAGCAGAATAGCAAGCCTTCATCGTCCCCTGTAGCTCCTCCGACTACGTCAAGCGGAAGCAACGACTTGCTGGATCTGTTGTAGATGTGGAGGTTGGAGAAAGGGGAAAGAGAGCGCACGATTAGAATTCGCGCCTTATAGGTATCTGCATGCGTAGGATTGTTGATAAAGTCTTGTTTATATTTTCTAGAACTCGAGCTTTTGTTTACTGCTCTTGGTCTTGTCTTTGCAACTGGCTAGCTTGTATGGTCTAATTATTTTTTGAATGCCACAGGCTTTGTTGATGTGCTCCTCTCGTCACATCTGATGAGAAAAAAAAAGAAAGAAGCACTCGGATAGGAGCATGATCGAGACTACAGACGCCTTGTTCATTATATATGTCTGTGAGGATCGTGTTTTATAGATTCATGCTGCATTCTCATCATATTGCAAGAAAAAAACGGATATTTTGCTTAGTCCTCCATCACCAGATTGGGTATTGCTGTTTTGTTTGTTTTCGTTATATCTCGATTCCCTCTTCATTCCGGCCTTTTCTGCCACAAACACCGTTCGTTTAGGCAGCAACAGCGGGAGCTTGGTCCTCCGAAGCTGGCCCTGCCTGCAGAGAAATGCCCGTGTCTCTCTCATACTCCTCGGGTGTCTGGCATTTGGCCGTCCAGGCATGAATGCTGGCAATCTCGGCCTTGAGCGCACTGTTAACGAGGCGGTGGCGTTTGAGTGAGTTGAGGCCAGTGAAGTTGGGCGAGACGATCAGTGCCGTAAACGATTGACCGCAGCCGCCTGGGAGAACATTAGCAATTGTATGAGAGCTGGCTACGGTAATGTGACAAGTTGTTGTGGTAGTGCGGTGAAGAGATGTCTGTTTCGCATCGGTGCAGCATGTTGTTGAGCCAGCCCTGGTTGGTCTTGTTTGGTAGCACTAGGGGTCTAAGCTGTTGCTGCATAATGAACACACCTGAAATGTCTGTAATAGTAACATGAACAGCAGCCACACGCTCAATGAGGGCGGCTTTCAACGCATCTCCCGATATTGTGACACTCATGGTAAGTTCGAGTGCAAAGTGTCGCTATTCTAAGGAGAAGGACGAAGGATTTAGTTTAAGATGAACTTTCTCAGTATTGAAATACGCAGGTTTGGGGGGGGGGGGGCTTTCGTCTTTGTTGCGCTATCACGGCCGCCTATAGCACCTTGTCGTAATGGAGGGGCATTCGCTCAATCGCGGTGATCAAGGTTGATATCGATCAAAGGATAAGGATAAGGATAAAGATAAAGATAAGGATAACCACAGTTTTATCGGCTTCACTGTGTCCTTTTTGCACTGTATCAGCATTTGCATCACGATGAAGCTTGTCCATAGGCCTCATAGGAAGCTTGCTTAGCTCTGTCTATTACACATCCCTTATGTCAAATTAGCCACTCGCAAATTGTCTGTATAAACCCCCTCATATAGGGCTGTCTTTTGATAAGTACATTTGCACAGTGCAAGCGCCCCTCAGCCTTGCTCCAAGCTTTGCTAAGCTCCCACTAACACAATAATAAAACTACAGACTTGGTAACTCCAATGAGTAGAGCCCTTCAGTCCATCTTCTCATCCACTGCCAGCTTTTTGCGCCCTCGTACATCAATCATCCAAGCTGCTTCAAGAACCGCCTTTAGAATGTCTTCGCAGTGGGCCCAAGGCCCCGTGCAGGTCACTTCACCCGCATTCACTCAGCTTGTCATCAAGGGCATGCGGGACATGTTCCCCGAGACGCTGGCCGACCGAGCCTGGGACAACGTCGGCCTACTTCTAGATAATACAAAGCTTGCTTCAGAGGCAGAGCATGGCACAAAGCCAGTGGTGATGCTCACCAATGACTTGACGTATGCTGCTGCTGAAGAAGCCATCAAGGGCGGTGCCAGTGTAATCATCAGCTACCGTAAGGGCAATTCCCCCTCACTATCTTTATTCCTAGCGCGCTAACCAACACAGATCCCATCATCTTTCGTGGGCTAAAGTCACTCACCACCGCTGACCCCCAGCAGGCTACCCTCCTTCTGCTAGCCCGCCACAACATCGCCGTGTACTCGCCCCATACTGCTCTCGATGCTGCGCAAAAAGGCATCAACACATGGCTAGTGGAATGCGCTGTTGGGTCGCTCATCTCTCTCTCAGACATCCAACCGCTCAAGCCCATTGCCTCCCTTCCTGCTGGCATCACCTATGGTGGCTACGGTGCCACGGTCACGCTCCCCGCACCGTCCTCTGTTGCCTCGATCCTCAAATCATTCGCAGCAGGCATTGGTGGGCCGTCGCATTTAAACATTGCAGTTCCCGACGGCTGTGACCTATCCTCGGCAACGGTCTCCAGCATAGCAGTATGTGCAGGCTCGGGCTCTGATGTGCTACGTGGCTCCAAGGCCCAGCTCTGGATCACAGGTGAAATGAGCCACCATGATGCCCTAGCTGCGGTACAGACAGGCCATATTGTAGTCACGGCCTTCCATAGTAACACGGAGAGACAGTTTCTGCGCCAGCGACTACAGCCGATGCTCAGCGACTGGCTCAAGACAGCTGGGGCCGTCGATACGAGCGTGTTTGTCAGCAATGCTGATCGTGACCCGTACACTGTGGTGGACTTGGGTGCTTTGTAAAAACGGAAATAGACATCATTAACAAACATCGGGCAATCATGGTATACATTATCATTCTTTCTATAGGGTATCGCCTTGCATTTAGTCTTCAGTCACGCTGTCGTCGCCCTCGCCTCTCGAACCTACGGCTGCCGCCTCTCTGATAATCCCATCCCCCTCCTCTAGCAATTTACATACTTCCTCGCCACCAATCCCCTTTTCTTTCCAGTCCAGTAGAAGCTTGCGGGGAAGCTCCCATTCTTTCTCGGCTGCTTCGACGTTGTGTTTGCCAGCCAAATATCTCAAGCGCGCAGGAACATTGAGGACATCAGAGGCTATCTGGCGCATCCTTTGGGCGCGGTCGGTCTCGGAGCCTGGCTCAGGTATAGATGCTTGAAGTGATTGGCGTATTACGGACACTTGCTCGTAGATCTGTGCCATCTTGGGGTCGAGTGTTGAGGCTATTGGATTTAAAGGGTCCATGTTGGCGCGCATCTACTGCAATGTCAGTAACAGCGTTTCCAAGGCTGCTAATGCTCCTCGTTCCTAGAAATCTCCTACCTTGCGAATAGTTTCGGTTGCCGCAATCAGCTTGTTGTAGTTGTCATAGACAAGCGCCTTTTTCTCCGCGTCCAGTGCCCTGATCTCACCCAGGATTTTGGTGTAAACCTTTAGCAACTCCTCCAGACCAAGCTCCTCTGAGGCCTTGCGCACATAAGCCGCCGAGTCAAACTTGGGTGCATCCAGTTCGCCAAAGTCCACTTCACTCTGGAGACCATCAGGATCGGGCTGTATTGACGATACGGGCGACAGCCCCCGTTGTAGGTTGTAGTACTCGCGCAATGCGGCTCGGTTCTTGCGCTTGGATGTGGTCAAAGGAGCTGTACCGGCAGGCGCGAGCCCGGCAGGCAGGAGAACTGGAGAGTTTGCTGAAGAGCGCGGAGTATCGATACTTGGTCGTGAGGAGCCTACTGGAGATGTGAGGATCGGAGTTCCGGGAAGCCGTCGAGCAGAGAGACTCAAAGACGAGTCGCGAGGCGAGGCAATGGTAGGCATAGTAGCAACGGAAGGAAACAAGAAAGAATGAGTTTGTGTGCCATGGACATGCAACAGCCTGGTTATTCTCACCAAAGAAAGCGCACCGGAGTCTAGACTTTTCTAACGCAGTATCGATGACATCTTTCTCAGCAATGTACAAGCTCCCTGAAACCACGAAGTAGGTGTTAGCCTTGTACAGCGAAGACTACCCTAACCCTAGCCAGCTACTAGCCCCACTTCTAGCCACATGCCACTCGTCTCAGTTGTGAGGCTCACGATTCGCTGCATTTCGTTCACAGCACACCCAACGCTTACAACAAGTCTGTACACATACTATTAGAGTGTTGCAATGGACGCTATTGCTACTCAACTAATAAATGCCCTCAAAACATCGCGCTTACCAGTGCCTACAGTCAGCTGGGTCCGGTCGTTTCTCATCAGCCAAAAGCTGCCAGCAACATCATTGACTCCAGCACAGCTAAAGCCCTTGATCGAAGCCACGCGAACGCGCATTTTGGCCTCTGACGTTTCGGCAGCTGGCTTCTTAGACCCCGCGTTCTGTAATCCGTTCCCACTCCACACCTCTTTCTCGCCTGAAGTTGCTGATGCGAAAATCCCCAAAGAAGTCTTTGTACAGCTAATGGACATCGAAGACCTCACGCGCAGTCGATGGGACCAGATCGAAGAGCTTGAAGCCATTGAGCGCGGCGAGTCCACAAAAGGGCGTGAGATTGTTCGCATATCCACCGAGGGTGGCGAAACGACTGGCGATGATAGTGGAAACGGGGACGGCGCCTCTTCTCTAGGCGGGCCAGCCGCAGCAGCTGCAGCCATGAAGAGCAGATGGAACGCAACACACCGTGTGGTATTGCAGGATATGAAGGGCTTTCGCGTCTTTGCTATTGAGCTGTCGAGGATTGAGGCTCTAGGCGTTGGCCTGACTACGATTGGTGCCAAGTTGCTGATCAGCGCAGGCGCTTCAATTTCCAGAGGGATGATATTGCTCGAGCCGTCGAATTGCGCCGTACTTGGAGGGGGTATAGCCTCATGGCAGAAGAAGTGGCTCAACGAGAAGAAGACACGCCTAAAGGCGGCCGTTTCCGTGGAGAAATAAACAACACCGTAAAAATAGGAGGAGAGAGTGTATGTACTTACTTCCTGCCCGACATCACGCACTTGGTACATATTAAGAAAATGCGTTCAGAAATCTACAAAACATGGCTATGATTGATACCCCGTTAGTCTATTCCACACCTCTATTCGTTGTTTTATGGTAGTATACCCTGCTCCGTGCGCGATCTACATCGTCACCGCTTGTGCTTTTTCTCTACCTCTGACAACCGCCCCGGCTAGCGACTGCCATCCATCCATAACCCAAGGCGCCACGAACACTGCAAGTTGTGCATCTGCTGCATTCCCAGTAGATGCGTGGGCGAGCGCTACATCTTTAGCGCAAAGGTTGCCACGGGGGGGGACGCCCTTCAACGCCACACTGACACTGGTCTGTGCGAGTTGGGTAGCGTCACTCGAGACTATCTCAGACAGCTTCATCCATCCGTGTGGGAGGTTAGGGTGTAGCATTATATCTGTCTGCATCTGCTCCTTGACGTCGTCTAGTGTACGTCCAGGCTTTAGTGCCTGGATAGCGGCAAGAACATTGCCAATGTCCTTGTACATGGCCTCGTCAAAACCAGCAGTCATGCGCATGACGTTGAGGTCAGCAACAACGGCCGCAAGTGATTCCTTATCATCGCCCAGAACAGAAATAACGGCCAACAGAATACGAGAGGGGACATGATCGGAGACTGCGTTCACAACCCCAAACAGCTTGTCACGGGCAAGGTCCTGATTTTCAGCGGTTCCCGTTGCCCATAGAACTTGCGCTAGCAGGCACACGGCATCCGGGCTTCCATTGGTCTCTTCTAGCGCATATTGAAGATTGCCGACAGCAGAGTCCACATCCTGGTTAAAGTAATGTGCAAGGCCGATAGTGAGGTGTGCTGATAGACGTGCTTTGGACCTCTGCTCGGTAGTTAGTTCCTTCTCCGACACCTCGTCTGTTAGACTGATCGCCATCTCTCCGGCCTCTATGGCGTTTTCGTAGTCCTGGGAGGCTAGATAGGACCGCGCAAGATCTGCCTTGGCAATGACAAAGCGGCCAAGCAGCTCGGGATCTTCGGTGGCCTCGAACTGGGCCTCAACAGTAGAGCAGAGGACATCTAGGGACTGCACAGCACGGGCATGATCATACATGCGTTCCTGGATGAGAGTGTACATGTGGGTATACATTAACTCGCCGGGGTCCAGGGCCTTCGCTTGGCCCAGAGCAAAAAGTGTCTCGACTAGCACGCTTGTGTCAAGCTTGGAGTCTGGCGTCTTCAGGATGTGATCAAACATAAGTGCGCCAAATTGCTGCCGCACGACCAAGTTGGACGAGGTTGAGAGGCTCATGGCATGCTTCACCTGTCCTCGGAACTCGTCCTCGTCATCCAACAGCTTATAAATGTAGCTGTGGCCCATCCAGGCATTTGCATAGTCGGGATCATTTGACTGGGCTCGCGTGAATGCTGCACTAGCTGTTTCCAGATCGTTATTCATGAGAGCTAAAGCACCTAGGTTTGTCCATGTAGTAGAGTCTCGATCATCCAGGTAGAGACTGCGTACAAAGGCATGCTGGGCCACACGCGGGTTGATTTGGCTGGTGACAACGCCCAGAGCGTTCCAGAACTCCGAGTTCTTGGCCTCCAACTCAATTGCACGTTTAAAGGCACGCACGGCCGCCTTTTGGAATTTGCTGGGCTTTCTACGATCCTGCAGAGAGAGGCATGTGTGGGCCTTGTACTCGGCCCAACCAAGGTTATAGTGAGCCACGGCCTGGGCATGGGCATCTGAAGCCGAAACATATATGGCTCTCTTGTGACATACAATCATAAAGTGTAGACACTTCAAAAGTGGTTCTCCCTCGTCTGATGCTGAGAGTTGTTCCGCGTTAACATGGTCATGCTCCGAAAACAGATCATCGGATTCCTTGGTCGCAACATGTGTGTTGACAATATGCCCCATGTTTGCAATTGGGAACTCTCCGATGCGCGACCTTACGGAAGCAAATACAGAGCAAGCATCACCCATCGACTTCCAAAAGTTGAAGGACTTTTCGACTATAGGTGCCACAGCCTGGCCTAGCTCGATCACATCTCGTGCTAATTGTGCCGCTCTGCCAAAAAGCGCCCTTTCGATAGCGTCTAAAGCAGCATCAACAAGAGTCTGAAGCAGCGAGTCGATGATGCAATGCTCGTCTGTGTGTGTCTTGTAGATTTCGCGGTACAGCTCAATTGCGCTGTCGTATTGGCCGAGTTCTCTCTTGATGTTGGCGAGAAGGTATTGCGCGAACCACGTATCTCCCAGCTCTTCTGTTGACCTCTCGGCCTCCAGACTTTGCGCATGTGTAATAGCCTTGATAGCAGCCATGTGCCTGCCCGACCTATAATAGCATTCGCCCAGAGACACCCACGAATGGTAGTCCTTTGGAGAGATCCGTAATGCAACCTGGAAGCTTGCAATGGCCTCAGGGTATTCGTGTTTGCTCAGACAAGCTGTGCCAATGGCTGCAAACGGCCACGAAATACCGGCTCGATTGGAGCCAGGCAGTGGCTTGGCCTTTCCGGACTCCATGGTACGCCGTGCAATTAGCTCTACCTTTTCCCAGTCGCCATTGTCAGCATAGGAATGTGCTAGACGCTCAGCAGAGACCACTTCGTTGGCAGATAGTTCCAAAGCCTTCTGGAAGCAACGACGGGCACGCTTCTTGTCTCTTGCGTAGTCAGAATAATACAGACCAAGAATAGTGTATGAAGGAGCATGGTTCAAGTCATACTTGAGAGCAGCCAGGAAGTACGCATAAGCACCCTTGCGACTTTTGCGAGCAGCAAAGCTAGGGTCGTTGTTCCAAATACAGAAGCCGATTCTGTACTGGACCTGAGCTATAAGCTTGTTGTTCGAGTCCTTTCGCTTCTCATTCTGGAGAAGGTCGAGACAATGTTTCAATTCGACTTCTGCTAAATCGTACTGTCCCATCATAGCCCTCACCCATCCCGCCTCTGACAGAACCTTGATATTAGTGGGGTCATACTTGAGGGCACGAGTCAGGAAATCAGACGCCTTTTCAAATTCCTCCTCCTCCTCGAAAATCAAGCCACTGCCGATCATGGCAGCGGTCGACTTTGGGTCTCGGTCCATGACAGCCTTGAATAGCTCCATGGCTTCAGGGTGGCTTCGCGGACTTTGGTAGTAAACCAAGGCTGTGCCCAAGAAGATGCGGTAGGTGTCGATGGTGTTGAGGAAGGGCATGCCACAGCGCTCCGTTTCGGTGGCAGCGTAGCTCATAGCCTTTCTCATGAGTTCCGCGCACATCTCCCACTCCTCCAAGTACTGGTAATAGGCGCCCACGAGCCTGTATGCCAGAAGCGATTCACTAGAGGCGATTCCATTGGCCATGATGACGACGCAGTCAGCCTCTGTTGCGGGGATGACAAGCGTTGAAACACCGCCGTTGTCATCGTCGCTACTGCTAGAATCACTTTCATCCCCGCGCTTCGGCTCAGGGCTCGAATTTGTCTTTTCGGGTGGAAATGGGGATATCTGGCTAGTGAGAAAGCCAGTGATAACCTTTGCCAGGTCGCTGTCGGGGAAGAATCGGCAGTACTCTCGCAGGATATTCACATCGTAGTCTGCTAGCTCCTTGTGGTCTTGCCAATCCAAGGCAATCTCCCAGCCGAGCCTGCAGGGGTGTTTAACTACCACCATGCCATTGGCACACTCTAGCACTTTTGCCCGGGCAACGTCTTTTTCAGGGCCACCCTTGAGTACAGTAAGCTTTTCCAGGCAGTGCTGGAATAATCTCTCTTCGTAGATGCGCCTAACGTCGTCCTCGCTGCACCAGTTGATGGCTTGACGCAGGTAGTGCTCTCTCTTGCTGTGGGCAAACACCTCGCATTTAGTTTCCCGGCTGACAGTCTTGAAGACAGCGCCTAGCCGTGTTCTGCGCTCACCAATGAGCCTGTTTATAGTCTTTTTTTCCTCGGTTTCAATGATGGTAATCATCTTGTCGAACGTCACGATTGGGCGCTCCACGAGTCCCTCCAAACTGGGATAAGCGGCATTATCGGGACATGTTAACTCGAGAGCATCGACATAGTCCATCTTGTTATCGGAGTTTCTGGCCAGATCCATGTACCGCTCGAGTAGCTCGCGGGCCTTTGGATACTCTTCGGCGTCGGCAAAAATAGGTATTAGACTCTCCAGCGCCTCCTTGAACAAGTCGAGACGCCTGGAGCCTTGTCTCTGGGCAAGCTTGCACATTCCTTGCCATGCTGCCGGTAGCTTGGGCGCCAGCAAGGCTGCGGTTTTATAGGCAGCCTCTGCCTCAGAAAACTGCTCTGTCTTTTCCAGGGAAAAGCCGAGAAGCAAGTGTCTAGGAAGAGAGTGTTAACAGAAGGGACAAGGAGCGACGCGGGGGTAAAGAAGTAAAGGGTGAGTACACACGCGTTGGCCTGGTTCCCATCTCGCGCAATGATCTCCCTGGCCTGGGAAACGGCTTGCACATATTGCTCTTTTTTGATGAGCTCATTCAGCGCCTTGAGCTGGGCTTTAGTCGTCATAGTTTCTTTAGTGTTTGGCGCGGGAGCTATACGGCCTGTACGGGGTATATATATATATATGTGTGTGTGCGCAAACGGACAGGGGCAGCGCAATGTAGTCAGTCAGTTGGATAGACGAAGAGCGTACATGTACCAAGCCAGAACTTATGTCATCAGCAAAAGGTGCACAAGCGCATCTGCTGTCTGCCAGACAACCAAAGAGTTCAGAGTTCCAAGGCAACTAAGCAGATTGACCGTGTTCGACGGGACGTAAGCTCAAGAGCTGCCCCACCAAATCTCAGACAGCAGCACAAGGCGGGCGGGATGGTATAGCCTGTGATTACCCTGTAACCCTATTGGCGCTGGTACAATCCCTGCTGGACCTGCTAACCCTGTATCCTCAGACTGGTCTGGCAAGCTCGGGCGGCACAGATCAGCAAGGGCGTTCAACACAAACACCCAGAGTGCAGCGAGGAGACGTTTGGTAATGCCAGAACAAAACACCGGCAATGGCAGCTCAAGGACATGAAATGAACCCAAGAATACCTCGCTTGGAGCCACAGCCTCAGAGACATCGCAGATATTCAAGGGCAAGCATCCGTTTCTGCTCCTAGGAAGGCGCCTACGTCATCATCCCCTTTCTCCAACTCTGCTCCCCTTCCTCCTTCCTCTTTTTGCCTCACCCAGGCAACCCGCCTCCCCTTCAGCCTCACATATATTTCTCCCCAAGCCACTGCACAAGCGCCAGCCGTAAAAGCACCCAGCATTCCACCAGACTTCTCCCACGATTTGTCTTATCCCCTCTCTAGGCAGGCATCTTTTTTGTCTTGGCTTTGATTCCTGATTCCTTGCGGCGGCCTAGTGACCAAAACTGGGTGTCTAGCTGTGCTGCGGGTTTGTGCTGCCTTCGTTTACTATTAACTCCGAAATCGAACACCGTCTATTAATCGGTCCTGTTGTCCTTGCCCTAAAAGCCCCCCGCTCGACCTGCCGTCGGCCAACGATCCGCTGAGACCCTGTGGTACCAACTCCTCGATACACCCGTTTATACATATACTTTCCGTCAATCCCGAAGACGAAACCCCCGCAGGCCACGACAGCAGCGACAGCAGCAGCAACAGCGCAGAACACACGTTGCACCCTTTCCCGTCACCGCAACACAGTCGCCATAATTGGCGTCGGCTCCGTTCCCTCTGTTTCCGGTCTGGGCCTTTCTGATTTCATCAAGCCCTCCTCTACCCACGCATACAATGTCCCAGTTTCGGCTTACTATCGAAGACGGCCAGTTCCGCGATGGCTATGGCCGCCAGGTCGTGCTTCGTGGTATCAACTGTGCCGGCGATGCGAAGCTCCCATCAACACCCAAACAGACTTCATACGACGGCGAGGACTTCTTTGACGGCGACAATGTCAACTTCCACCAGCGGCCATTCCCCCTAAGTGATGCCCACGAACATCTGGGCCGCATCCGGCGCCACGGATACAATACCCTAAGATACGTATTCACTTGGGAGGCTATTGAAGCGGCAGGGCCGGGTATCTACGACGAAGAATGGATACAGCATACAATCGAGATTCTACGCGTAGCCAAGCAGTACGGCTTCTTCGTCTTCATGGACCCGCACCAGGACGTGGTATGTTCGGCAGCTCGCCCCCCCCCC
>NETT01000059.1:8123-22713 GCA_003449175.1 Ceratocystis smalleyi | reverse complement strand
CAGCTTTTCACATCTGCTAACACTCTTTTCAGTGGGCACGCTTCTGCGGTGGCTCTGGTGCTCCTCTCTGGACCATCTACGCCTGTGGCCTTAACCCGCAAAGCTTCGCTGCAACGGAGGCGGCTATTGTCCAGAACGTATATCCAGATCCCGATGGGTTCCCCAAAATGATCTGGTCGACAAATTACTGGCGTCTTGCCGCTGCCACCATTTTCACTCTCTTTTTTGCCGGCCGTGACTTTGCGCCAAAATGCATCATCAACGGCGTCAACATCCAGGACTTCCTGCAAGGCCATCTTATTTCCGCCGTGTCTCATCTTAACCGGCGTATCCGCGAGGCCGGCGACCTCCATGACGTGTGTGTCGTTGGCTGGGAGAGCATGAACGAGCCTAACCGGGGCCTCGTTGGCTACCAAGACATCTGCGTCATCCCAAAAGAGCATCCTCTCAAGAAAGGCACTTGTCCGACTATCTGGCAAGCAATCCTGACCGGCTCGGGCAGGTCCTGCGAAATCGACGTGTGGGCAATGGGCGGCATGGGCCCGTACAAAACAGGCACCAAGCTAGTAGATCCGCAGGGAGAGAAAGCATGGCTTCCCGTCGGCTACGATGAATCCAGGTACAAATACACACGGGACCCGGGCTGGAAACTAGGCGAGTGCTTGTGGGCGCAACACGGCGTCTGGGATCCAGAGACAGACACTGTTTTGAGAAAGGACTATTTCAGCAAAAACCCGCGCACAGGCAAAAAAATCGACCACCCCGAGTTCACCGATACGTATTTCATGGACTTTTGGCGGCTATACAAGGCTGCTGCGCGGCGAGAACACCCAGACTGCATCGTATTAATGCAGTTTCCTACGCTTGAACTCCCCCCTCGCATCAAGGGCACGGCTGATGAAGACCCAAAAATGGGCTTCACCCCGCATTTCTACGACGGTATCACCCTTATGACCAAGAAATGGAACCGTACGTGGAACCTTGATGTCGTCGGTTTTCTACGTGGCCGTTATCTACATCCCGCCTTTGCCCTACGTATAGGAGAGAAGGCAATCCGAAACTGCTTCCGAGACCAGCTTGCGTGCCTACGACAAGAGGGCATTGATCGCATGGGAAACTACCCATGCGTTCTGTCAGAATTTGGAATTCCATACGACATGGACGAAAAGCACGCATACAAAACCGGCGATTATAGCAGCCAGCTAGCTGCTTTAGATGCCAACTACTATGGTGTGGAAAGCTCGCTACTAGAAGGCCATTGTCTTTGGGTTTACACCGCTATCAGCGATCATGCCCGAGGCGACCAGTGGAACGGCGAAGATTTGAGCATATTCTCCCTGGATGACAAGCCTCTCCCAGTTAGTTCCATTCCGCGGAGCTCGGTAGCTTTGGACTCTAACCTGAGCTTGGCCAAGGGCAATGATGATGCAACAGCCTCAGAATCAGAGGATGGCGCCTCAGCACCTGCAACCTCATTGCTCACGTCATCATCACGGCACGCCACAGCCGATGAAGCGAGAGTGACACCAACTAACCTGAGGCGGTCTATGGCTAGCCCACCGCCAATGTCGAGTTCAACATCCAGCCGAGGCCAGGACCCCACTCTGACCAATACTCCAGGCTATCGTGCTGCGGAAGCATTTCTACGACCAACGCCTATGTACGTGGTGGGGAATATTTTGCAGTACGGATTCGACCTCCGCAGTTGCACATTCAAACTCAAACTGCAGGCGCCAGCAGCCGCCAGGGCTGAAGCACCTACTATTATCTTCCTTCCAGAGTTCCATTTCCCGCGTGATTCATACGTTGTGGAAGTATCGTCGGGCAAGTGGCAGGTGTCCGTGGATGACGGAGAGGGTGACGAATGCGGGCAGGATAGCGAGAGCAAAAACAGCAGCTCTTCGTCGTATGCATTAGGCGAGCGAGGAGCACTGCTCCAGAAGCTGCGCTGGTGGCACCAGGGCGGTGAACAAAGCATCAAGATCACAGGGCTGGTAAGGAAGTTTGAAAACTTGGACAACGCATCAGAGGATACGGGGTACATGGAGCAGTGCCAGAACAGCTACAACGTCGGTGCAATGTCAGCATGCACACTAATGTAGGTAGGTCGGTACGGCGGAGTTGGCCACATATATTGTAAGCGCTTGGCAATTTTGCTTTGCTTTGCTTTGGTTATTTTATTTTCCTTCCTCTTTTCCTCCTTTTTGACGTTGACATACATAAGCCTGTTTTGCTTGTTGCCTTGGATTTCCTGGCCTGCGTACTATAATATGACGAACAGCCCCTCACTCAAGACTCGCCACCTTAGGCCCAGCTTGAATAACATGCTGCTGATTGGGCCAAGGGCGAAGCGCCCATCGTTTCTGAATAGCCAGTTATATGTCAAAGCCCAGTGGCCATGACGGCTGGAGGGACTAGGGCGATCTGAACGAGTCTAGAAGGACTGATTTGAATGGCCACCCTCTAGCCACGTAGTTGATTACTGGCTACACTACACGGTGGCTCATGCAGGGTAGGCGGCTTAAAAGATTAAAAGGTGTATATGAAATTATGTACATTGAAACTGAACAAAAGAATAGAGCTAAAGAAGAGAATTTGTAGCGAGCGAAAAGGCCAGAATATCGGCCCAGAAGACGAGAAACCCCCCCCCCCCCAACGCCTACCCATCCTCCCCCTCAAAGGAACCCGGATAACATACGCCACGTACGGACCTGAAGTTGGCCATACAAATACCAAAGCAAGCACAAAAACGGCTGGGGAATCAACAAGACCTATAAAATAAAATAAAAAAAGACACAAGCCAAGATATCGTAACAATGGAACATGACAAAGCGGGTCGAGCCTACATCCACAGATGCAGTTTGTCGATGCAGCGCATAGGGTAACCCCCGTGTTTATGCAGGCCGCACACCGAGCGACCGAGCTTTATACAGTCTGCTTCCATATGGGCAGGAAGATGAATACGAGCACGCACATCGAGGCAAATATGGAGCCGCCCAGCAAGCTTTGCACAATGATCCGCAGCTGCAGTTGGCGCATGCCTTGGTCTTGGACCCTCAGTTTCCGATCGAAGATCATGTGCCGACTAACGCGCTTCATCAAGCTGCTCTTGTTCGATGTTATGGACGCGCTATCGTCAAAGCGCTCCCAAGGCAAAGCCTGGCGTCGACTGAGCATAAGCAAGAAGAAGCATGAGCCGCGCATACCCGCCAGGAGGAAACTCATGCCAAAACACCACAGCGGCCACGGGGCAAAGGCCTCAAACATGCTATGAGCCCCCTTGTGCGGGGCAAAGGCACGCATGAACAGGACGAGAAACGCGAGGGCGGTCAGCACAACGCCCAGCAGAATAGATGAGCAGAGGGTCTCGAGCGTGCCGTTTCCCATGCCCTTGCGGATGAAGTTGCGGTGCGAACAGTTACGCAGCAGCATGTAGACGTGGTCGGCGATACCGGCAAGATGGACAGGATCGGTGCTGTGTTGCAAGGAAGCGAGAGCGCGGTCGCGCATGGCGGGCGGGATGTTGAGCTCCTTGTCAGCGCCGGGCAACAGGAACAGGTTGATGACGGCATTGAGCTCGGCTCGCGCACCGCGAGTCGAAGGGCTAATGATGTTGAGCGTGTTCTTGTTGCCCGGCTGGCCCTCGGTCTTTTCGCTCTGAGGCATGATCCCACGCACGGCGTCCTTGAGACGATCGGCGAAGGACGGCGTGCAGGACCCAGGTCCGCACATAGCCCGGCGACCAATTAGGTCGGCAATTTGTTCGCGGGTCACGTTGGCTGTGTAGGGCAGAGTAGTGTTAGGCAATGTACGCACTCGCTGGACACACTGGCGCAGCGCCAAGTGAGGGCTAACTTACCAACTTCGGCATCAACAGTGTAAGCAGCGTCGGTCTCTTCATCTTCAGGGCAGAAGGTTCCGTCTGACTCGCCGGGGGACATGCCCATGCCTCCGCCAAGCTCGTGTAAGCTGATATCGGAGGGGGCAATAGACGCCTTCATGGAAGACGGTCTGCTTCTGGAGTGCTTGGACTCGTAGCTTTTGTACCTGAACATGTGGTTTTGCGTGTCAGATGGCCTGTGGCCTGGCGCGGGTAGCGAGCCGGCAGGCGGCAAGGTGAGGGCTGGATAGACTGTGCGACTTACCAGATGTAAAACTCCAAATTCTCAGGGGAGTGCTCGACATACTTGAGATACATGTAAAAGTCGTACAGTGACATAGGGCTGCATGTCTTGTTGTCCAGCACCCGTTCGAGCCTCAGGTTTGGCGGCACGGTGTTCTTGGAGCGCATGTCGGGGCTTGGCGATCTTTCTCCTGTGCCAACGGCCTTGGAGTACAGGCGGATGTCTTTGTAGTCTGGTCGCTGGTACCAGGACATCCAGTCGGGGAGGCGAACGAAGAACATGGTGGAGATTGCGCGTAGTCTCGGCGGGAGTATTAGTTGACTGGCTTCGTTAGGTGAAGCGAGGTGAGGTGTGATAAAAGAAAGAGTGAAGACGGATGGACTCGGCAGCAAACAAAAATGATTGGTAGCACTCGCTCAACTCTGTCTTTCGTACAGAATTATCAGCTAACACAAACTTGCCAAGCTAGGTTTCCACAAACGCCAGAAGAACTGGACTCGGCTAGCTTTAATATACGCCCAGGTTTCCTTGGTGCGTATGGGCATGCAGCTTAATTCTCACCAAGGTACTTTGTCATTTACTTTCGAGTCTTCTTTTTTGTCTGGGGCTCGAATCTTTTGCCTTTTGTAGCTACCACAAAAGTGATCGACACTCTTTTGTTCTTAGTTGTCGTCGTACCTTGCTAGTATTTGGCTATCCACAGTCAGTACTGAATGCATAGCTGTTACAGCGTGCTATACAATACAACGCAATACAAAGCCATACATGGTACTCGTTGAGCCATCCCTCCCTTATTCTGTCTCTCTCCCTACTGTTGGCTGCTATGACATCCCTTGCGTC
Organism: Ceratocystis smalleyi; assembly: GCA_003449175.1. Classification (NCBI taxonomy): domain Eukaryota; kingdom Fungi; phylum Ascomycota; class Sordariomycetes; order Microascales; family Ceratocystidaceae; genus Ceratocystis; species Ceratocystis smalleyi. Next base: position 17,749 of record NETT01000059.1, on the reverse strand, counting down.
GAGACTCATGTTTCTGGCCCTTCTGACCCCAGTCCCTTTGTGTCTCCGTCCTCGCCCATACTCTTCTGTTCTGGGCTGTTCTGAGGGGCGAGGGAGCTCTCGTATCCTCATGTTAAAGTGGCAAGCTTGTAGCACAAGACAAGATGCAAAGACATAGCGTGTATACAAGCAGATAGCCATATCGAGAGAGGCCCTCCCCCCCTCCTCTCAAAAACAGACAGGTCCTTTGTGTCGATTAGCTGAGAGCAAGCAGGGGCTTTTCTTGCAGGGCAGATTGCTGCTCAATAAGGTAGCATAGGAGCCCAAGAAGTATAGGATCGTCGTGCCGTCCTGGATCCTGATCTATTGTGCGTATTGGATACTGGGGAGGACGAACCCATGTAGCGATACAGATGCAGTGCAACGTAATGTGATGTAGGATAGAAAGATATGGCCCTGAGCTGAACAGTAAGCACTTATCTTACTTGGCTTAGGAGGGGGCGACCCTCGGTGTTGATAGGGAAGGCATAGCAGTGCAGTGGTGTAAGATAAATTCAATCAAATTAAACAAGAGCCGGAATCGCCGTCACTCGCGCCTATTTCAACAATCCCAGCCAGCTTCATCGCCAATCCCCAAAGTGAGATCGCCACGCCCATCCCTCGTGCACAAGCCCTGACAATTGCAGACAAGAGCTCGAAAGAAAGGCACGAGGAAAGGGAAAGCCTCTCCCTTCCCCAATCTTCACATGCCCAACTACTACATGTCGAGATCTACACTTTGCACATGCAACGCCACGATGGAAAAGAAAAGAAGAAAGAATAAACACCTGGTTACCGCCAGTTCCCTGCAAAGTAAAGGAAAAGCCCAGAGTAGAGAGAGGGGGAGAGGGGGAGAGGGGGAGAGGGGAAATAAAGGCAAGGAGTGTCTTCCTCTCCACTGCTCGTGCTTGGGTGCGTGGCTCCAGCCCCTGGCCAGGAGCCTTTTCTCTGTCCAACTCTCCCTCGTGCTCGCATGCTCGCCCTCTCTCTGACCTCCTAGCCCTTGGCCGACATCGAAAAATAGAATCATCAATCAATCAATTCCCTTTCAGCCACAAATCTTGTTCCACCCCCCGTCTCTTGCTTTCTTCACGTGCTGTTGATATATGTCTTCAACGTGGTTGTTTGGTTGATAATTGCGCGTGGCTTGCTTCTCTATTGTACCGGCATGCAAGAGCCTTGTGAACGGCTAGTTCGATAGGTAGACAGGTAGATAGTGCATCCAAGCGATGTCTCCATAGCCTGCCAACTTCTAGCACGTACTGCTGACTAGCTCTGCCTCTGCCTACACCCCCATTTACAGTGTGGTGTGTCCAGCGGCGTGTGCAGACGGCCTCCGCAATCGCGCTCATTGTCTGCACTAACAATGGCTTGCTATGACATAAATCTTTCCCTAGTGCTTGTCTCACCCAGACTTCTATGACAAGCATACTTGGATACCCGTCTTACTCTGCTCTTTCTTCTGTCTCCCTACGAGTGTCATACTGATCGCCAATTGACATGCCGGTTTGGGGAGTCCAAAGTCCCTGGGCCTTGCTGGCTTCGTGCGGCAAAAGAAAATACTGGACAAAGCCCGTAAAATATCACTGGAAGGGCGCCTGCCTTGTTCCTGATTGAAAGCTTTTCAAAGCCGGTCAAAGACAGCCATTGCATACTGACATCCGGGCCTCGTTTCCGAGAACCCCATGTCTCTGTCTCTGGGCGGGCTAGCCTGTGACAAAGAGAACGCTGCCGTCGCGGGTGCTGCAAACCCCGCACTTCATTATAGCTTGCACAACATGCCAAGTTGCATAATTGTGAGATCAGACGGACACTGCACTTCCTGCTCTATTCTAACGGCCTCGGAGCTGGATGAGTACTCCTGCCACCACCATTGCTACTGTTACTATTAGTACTGTGCTTGCTGCCACTGCTGCCACCACTAATGAGCGTGCTTGTATAGTGATATATGTACGACAGTGGCCTTTGGTCAACAAGCTGTCAACCAGAAAAGAACGAGAAAAAAACAGGCGACGCAGTTGTAAAAGAAAACCACTCAAAGCCATCTCTTGCTCTCCCTTTCTCCCTCTCTCTCTCCCTCTCGCCACTATGAGTACATGGGCCGGGCATGGTCAAGGACATGGGTCAGCGGGTCAGGCACAGGAGGGAGGGAGTTGCTCAGGAGGGAGGAAGCTAAGCAGGGGATGCCAAGCAGAACAACAAGCAATCCCTTCCATTCAGTTGGGGTCCTTTGGACATTGCAACTCTACAGGCAGCCTGTAAGGAGAAGATCATAAGCGGTTGACTTGCTAGTTGCAATCAAACCTTGATATGACGGGGGAGAACTGAGCTGAACAAACACGGGATCCAAGATCTTTAGGTGTCTTCCAGGCGGTGCTTGTGAGCACTTTAGCCGCCGATTTTTTTCTGGTTGATTCCTGTCTGTCCATTGCTTCTCCCTCACCGCTTATGGCTTCTTGGCAGCCATCTGAATCTAGATCGACCTCGCAGCCCATACACACATCTGCTATTCATGGTGAATATTAATGGGGATGTGCACCGGGCCTCAAGGGCATACATAGTCAGCACATGTGGAAATAATGTGGTTTGCATCTCAGCCGGCAGGCAATCAGCCAGAAGAAGCATGCAGAAGGATCGAGTACTGGTAGAGAAAAATATAAAAATATAAACAAAAAATAAGGCGTCCATGAAAACATAATGCCGAGAGTATATCGGCGTCGCTTCAGCCAAGCTAACCCTATGGCATGTACAGACCCCGGGGTGCTATGGTGCTGTATCATGGCTGACACGGATGCCTGCCCCCGTCTTGTTTCTGTTGTTTTCCTTTTTGTGTTGTTCTCTATTGAGGCGTCTCACCTCATCCCTCCCGTCAGGTCTACTGCCTTTCTAGCGTTATCCATGTCTTGCTACTGCATACTTTTCTGCTCTCCTGACTCCCCCTGCAGAAGCTTCTGTGTCATGACTGTGGGAGTATGGAAGGAGGGTCTTTCTCCTCCCTTGGGGCTTGCTTCTTGAAATGCAAGGAACAGCATTGTTTCACAGAGGGGGACTTTGGCTGTTTGCCGCTTGTCTCTGGCAAGCGTAAGCTACTGACTGCAACGTGCTGTGTTGTATCCGGCTCCAAGGCCCCAAGTTATTTGAGCTCCAAGACATTATGATGCTGGCTGAGTAAGTAGCAGTGTTGTTCATGTAAGTGTATATGTGCAATTGTGGATTATAAACTATCTTGGCCATCATAGGGCCAAAGAAACAGCAGTACTAAAGCGTAAAGCTGACGAAGATATGAACAAGAGAACCCCGAACTGGCCGCTGTCGTCAAGCAGCGGCCTCTCCTCCATCCCACAGACCTCCCACTGTTGGGGCCATGGCGGCCAGCTATGACTGATGATAGCCCCCGCTCCTTGCCATCAATCTGCAGGCTCTCTGGGTCGTGGCCTCCCAAGTGTTCAGCAAAACTCTAGCATTTTCTCAAGTGCCTTCTTCTCGCTTGGCGTCACACTGAGGCCGTAGTAGCTTTTAACTGTGATCCAGCTCTTGGCATAGCTGCAGTAAGCCGACGTCAACGGCGGCTTCCACTTGTCCGGTGATGAGTCGCCCTTGTTGTTGTTCACCACTCCAGTCACAGCCCATAGCTGCGGGCGGGTCAAGTCGTTGGCAAAGGACTCACGCATGGATTCGGTCCATTGCCAAGCACCCGAAACCCAGGCGTTCTTGAGAGGGACTAGGTGGTCAATCTGGATACTGCTTGGGTCTTCCCAAGTCTTGCCATCGTAGGGAGAGGTCCATACGCCCGAGATAGGCCGACAGTTTTCGTCAAAGACAACTTTCTGGCCATCGCGTTGGAGGACAATCTCTCTGCGTAATGAGAACAGGCTTTTAGCAGAGGTACGTCCATATGCACGTCCAGCGGGATTTGACTTGCGTCTTATCTCACTACTCTTTTGCTTTTACAGAATGAAATGGAAGAAACACATACCGAGTGTTGCAGGTGTCTGAAATCTCAATCCAGTGTTTGAACTTGCTGCGCTTATATTTATCAACGGCGTTCATGGCACTAACAGCCAGACTGTTCAATTGAGATCTAGCAACAGAGATACTTGGGATGCCCCCCTAAGTTATGCGTCAGCCAGAGAAAGGGTTGTACATGATCAAAGCGGCGCGTCACTCACCACTGCTGGAGCAGGAGCAGGCTCTGGTATGGGCGCTGAGGCAACTATATTGGCCAGTAGTAGAAGAGAGAAGAAGGAGAAGAAGAAGGAGAAGAAGAAGGAGAAGAAGAAGGAAAAGAGCCTCATGGTGAAAGTTAATCGAGAGCGTGCTTGGGAAAGGCGGGAGGTGACAGCGAGAATGGAAAGAAATGGACTATGTTCGTGATGTATGGTTTTTTTTGAGAAAGCTCGGATGATAGAGGCATTACCTTTAACTTTTATATCTTTGCTCGGATATGGGAAACGAAATCAACAAGGGTTGCAAAGCTCTCCAGCTGTCAAATGAAGCGCTGCAGAGCACTTCCGCGTCATATGATAGCAGAATATAGTAGCATCGGGGTCTCGCAAAAGGCGACTGGATGGTCAGCACTCGGTCAAGCCTCGATGGCAGCTCTGCAAGAAGGATCTCAGCTTGCTCCTATACATCCCTTTTCCATATCTGTCAGGTTTATCTCTTTCTTCCGGCGGTGCTTTTGTTGACTGCTCCTCCTTCCCTTCCTTTTCCCCTCGACTATATATCCCCAGCCATCGCTTAGGTCGCATTGATATCACGCCAGAGATAGCAAAACAAGATTAAGAACAAACATCCGGTTTGACACGGAAAGACTTGGAGGAGCCGGGGCTTGGGGCCTCTTCCCGTTCGTTATCTTGCCTTGTCTTGATCTATATTGAGCTCAGTGTCGATTCGTGCACGGCAAGAAACTGACTAGACGCCAGGCAGAACGGTTTAGAGAGAGAGATGGAGAAACGAGGCAGGATGAGACAGCTTCCCTGTTCGTATTTTGTTCTTATACCACGGGTGATACATATGAATGACTGCTCATCTCAGTTACACCAAGTCTATCACCAAACATCAATTGCCCCCCCAGGAAACCTGATCATGAGACTGCTAATGTACCATTGCTGTTGCCCCAAGCGTCACAGGTGCTTTTGCTATCAGGCCTAAGTGCAGTCTTGGCATGTTTGTTATCAGACGCTCTGGCCACTCAGCAGACAAACCATACATCCGTTCATGCTCTGGTACACCTCTATGTCCTTCGATGCTCTTTTTCCAGCCAATAAGACGCACCGCATGCTCTTCCGTCTTGTTCCTAATCTTGCCATTAAAAGCTATGTCGTCATCAAGGCCGTGTCTGTCATTGGCCGTTGGTTGAATTTCTGGGTCTCCCCCTGTTGGAAATTGCTGGCGGGGGTTGAACTGGCCTACGGCGGGTGGAGGTGTGTATATGCACCGAGTGAGTAGCAGCCGCAATGGGACGTACTACCCAGCGTTTCGTTGCCTCACTATACTATAATCAGGCCTCGTCTTCGCTTATTCTGCTGCCATAGGAGAAGCGGTTTGGGAGACGATAAGGACTGGCAAAGGAGGCTGTTGCTTGTACACGGAAGATATGGGTGGCAGTGCTTTTTCCTGAGGTGCTGCCGGCTTTTTAGCCGGTGATTGCTCGCCAAGGGGCTACAACTTACCGTGAACAAATAGGAGGACGTGCGGGAGGCCCTTGATAGCGTGGGTGCAGCAATAGAAGCTACGAGTTGGATTGCTATTTTGGATGTTTTTTATATAATAATTACGTGTCAGAGAAGAGAAACCACGCGAGCTCCTATAGAGCCAGAGGGGCTTTGCCAGACTCATTGAGCTGAAGAGTACACACCATAAGTCTGGACGCTATCTTGATAATAGCACATATACCATCGATTTTACGCCTCATTCCTGTAGTTTCAAGGCTTTTAGCCTGATATCCATATATCCGTTTCTTCGATTTGGCTCGATGGTGGGCGAGTAAAACCCAGAAGCCGAGGCACCTCAGTGACAGCAATACGGGTAACTAGGCGCCGGATAGCCAGTGCCAACGGCCAATATTCAGAGTCAGTGCACAATATATGGGCCAGGGAAATAGCAGTTCTCGATATTTCCGGACTGTTGTCACTTCACGTCCTTTCGAGACTTGTGCATTCCTGGTCGCTTGCGGCCAGCCTCTGGCTTCCTTAACTCCATACGGGTACCCTGAAATATAAAAAAATGCAACCAGTGCCCCATGTGGCTCATGTGCTGCTGGCTAGGAGAATTGATGCCAGCAACCTAGATGACAGGAACTATATATAGACAAGCACAGGGCCATCTCATTTCAGCAAACAACGGGAAAAACAAAGCATTGGTATTGTGTCACGACTGCCACTGGACGCAGCCATCGCCGTGGGTGCTATCAATTAACCCAAGAAATGACGAGCCAGAAGTAAACTAGGTTTCCAGAGGCCCCCATTTTGAGAGATCACCATGTGCTAGTTGGACTCACTTTTTGTCATCTCCACTCGAAGCCTGCTGCCTGTCAATCTTTCCAAGAGATTGCCTGTCCTGCATTTTTGATTGACTTTATACCGCATTGTTCAACGCCAGTAAGCGTGTTTGCTGCGCTGTTGTAAGGCATGTAATGGCGTCGGTAGCCATGAGGGAATCCCCATGAGACTCCGCTGTAGCTGACATGGCAGCAATGGCTTGGGTCTGATGTTATTTGCCGTGTATTGACATCTGATAGGCAAGCGGTATCAACATAGAGAGGGGTGGCATGCTCTCAAGACTTGGAACTCGGAGGCTTTGCCGTGCTTCTAGAATTGTATAATTTTTATTCAATTTATTTTTAGCTTGCCAGTGTATATTTTTAGAAACCAACAACACACTAGTGCCATGATGTAAGTGGGCATAACTAGGGTCTCTGAGTGGTATAAGGGTTAGACAAAGTTCACGTATCAGCCAAGGTTTCGCTCTACGCACCCCACCCCTCTCCTCGCGCTAGTGCTCTGCCATACGACTAAGACTCACATCATGACGCCAAAGCTGAGCCGCAGCCGTTACCCAACTATCCATCCTCTCTTACTTTATCGGATATCTAGGACTCACGGTGCTATATCTGCATCTTAGTGCAACCTGTCACCGCAAAAACAGAAACCGAGCAGCCAGTATATTTGCCGTGTGCCCGTCGCTTGCTTGGTGACCCAAGCTTGTGGCTCGGTGGCTTAGTGTTGAGACGACAGTAGATGTGGCGGTGGATGGCTAGTTTGCTACATGCATCAAGCAAGTGACGGAGTACATGCAGCGCGTAAAAACGTAGGTAATAGTAACGCTCCCTTTGCCACATGGTGCCACAGGATGCAAGATATTGAAGACATGCAAGACTGTAGTTGCGGTAGCAGAATCACCATTCGCTCATGCAATCCCAAATAGTGGATCAGCGTAGGTGCTGTCTGAGTTTTTGTCTGTAACAGGAGACGAAGAGAAAATCTCTCGTCGCTTCCAACAGCCCCCAATGAGTCCCGGATAAGCCTTTAAAAAGCAGGGTCGTATGTGCTGTATACGTACATTTATGTTAGAGCCCCTGATGTGCTACATGATTCATGGGCTTGGCCTTTGCAGACAAATAGGAGAGTTGGGGGTACAAAACCACAGCATACATTGCGGGCACAGGGCTAAGCAGAGGAAGGAGGATGTCGGATCTGGACGATGGGACTAAGACGTAGCATTTCTGTTTCTGACTTGGGATTCCCGTAGACGTTAAATATATTCAAGTTCAAGTTCTGTTTCTGGCAAGGCAGAAGAAGAACAAAAGAAACCCCAAGTAACCAGGAAAACACGCCTAAAGAAGGCCTAGGAGCTTTTCTTCCTGCAGCCCAGAAAGCAGCTGTTTATTTATCCCTGACTATGTATGTAAACACATAGAGAGGCCTGGATATAGCCAGAGTCTGGGTCAGGCTGTCGAGAGAGAGCCCCAGGCTTGTCCTAGACTACCCCCAGCGGCAGCATGAGTCTGGTCAGAAAAAAATGGCATGTCCACTGACAAGACCCTACTGTGTCCAGTGCCTACAAATTGCTGCCGCTTTCTTCTTTGTTGCCGGGCTGCCTCCATTCGAGAAAGAAAAAAAACGACGAGAAAACATGCGGCAACTCGAAGATCGAGGATGGCAAGTACAACGGCACACGAGGCATCCTCCTCGTAGGCTGGCCTGCGCTGATTAGCGTCCGTCTCTATTTATTTACTAATCTATTTACCTACGCATAAATATAGCACGCCACTACTAAAACGCCCCCAAGAAAACACAGGGCAGGGTGTAGGACACTCCGCCACTACACTGCTATTTATTTTTGGGGAAGTTGAAACTGGGCACAACAGGCGTTGTTTATTTTGACACTTGCATTCTCTATTTTTGTGGCTCACTTAAGGTTGAATCTTTTATTTTTCTTGAGCTTGCCGTTATGAGTTTAGCGATGTCAACATGTGCTGCAAGTACAAGTGAATTCATGTAGCTACGAGACAATGCTTAGGAACCGCTAACCACATGCCATATGCGCCAGCCAGCTCCTGCTACCATGGCAAAGCCAAACCCGTAGCTTAACAGCCATGCAATGCCCGCGCTTTTCTCGGGCATAATGAGAAGCCATGACTTATCATTAGAGCAGAACCAATCACAAGCGAAATACCACACGTGTAGAAGGGCCACAATAACAACAAGCCTTGATACACATGCAGCTTTTGCGTTGCTTCTTGGCTTGTCTTATATGGGTCAGGAGAGAGAGGCCGGCCGTTAGTGGTATGGTACGGGGCCAAAAAGAACAGGTGACGGACTAAGAATTGCAACGAAGGAGAAAACAAGAGGGAAAACAATGCCAAGGGTATGTACCTCGCCGCCATATTACATCGTAGAAACCAGGCCTGGACTGTGTCTCGAGGGGAAAGTTTACCAAGGCTTTTTTCTTATTTTTTTTTTCCTTGGCTTTGCGTCCAGTCGTGCTATACCCCCATCGTTTTGGTATTCATACTTGGTTTCGGTTCAAGCATGAGACCATGGAAGCAGGAAATGTATAAGTAACGGGCGAGCCCCGGCAGTGTTGGTTAATGCGAAATACACTTCTCTCCATCTTCTCTACAACCACCCAAGCCTCCTCCCTACTCTGCCCTACAGTCTTTTATATTTCTTGATTACATTTTTCTTTGGCCTTGCTTGTGCCTTTTTGTTTATATTCGTCCGCGGCAAACAGTTCTTCCACGGCTTTTGTCTATTATTCTCTCGCTGTCCCCAAAATCGCCATACTCGTACCAGTCTATCGTTTGTCGTTAGCTTTGCCGATTTAACCCATATATCTCAGCGTATCATTCATTCCGCGTCCTGGGTTTTCTGCCTCTTGCCGTTCTTTTCCGTTTCTGTTTAACGCTCCCCTTCCGTTTTTAATCTATCGACTACCCTACCGCCAAAATGCACTACAATAATATCGCCCTCGCCGTTGCCGCTCTCTCTAGCTCCGTGGCTGCACAGACATTCTCCAAGTGTGACCCCACACGTGGTGACAGTATGTGGCTCTTCCTCTATGCCCCGTTAGCGGCGTCATTTCGGCTCTGCGGAATCCCCCCC